>JAJOOR010025722.1:0-13259 GCA_036250505.1 Solanum acaule | reverse complement strand
AGGAATGCTGAAAATGACTTCTTGTGTGTTATTGCCTTCCATACCTTTGTTGTGAGTATTTCTACATCTTATCCACTTTTTATTTTCTCATTGTATATGCATCTCCTTTATTTATTTTTTTATATCGATTTTCCAACTAAACATATTTAATTCTCAAAAAAAATCTGCACTATATACATTTGAATCTTTTTTGGTACTTTTATTCAAAGCTTTTCGTATTTCCATAAGACACATATTTGGAGTGTTCGGTGGAGGGAAAAATTATATTCTTAATTTCTATGTACTATCCAATAGAGCTAGAAGCACAAATAGTTGGAGGTTGACTTGATACATATAATAGAGAATTGGTTGATTACACTTTTTTCTTTCTAAGGGAACATACTGCAAGATTGATTAGTGAATGTGACTAGTTGGTATTTAATTGTGGGTTTTATAGTGTTCACAAACTGCCTTCAACTTTTTCTTAAAGACCCACCGTGATCCAACTATGTTCATTTGAGGATATTGGGGTGCAAGTTGCCAAGTATTGTTGAAGCACAATGCATGCTTCTCTTAGTGCATGGTAGCGAGCCATTGTGGTTTGGACAAGGCAGATTCTATGTCTTGGATTCAGTAATGTCCGAGAGTAATGAGGAAGCTAGCGAAAGCGATTAAAAAGAGGGATTGGATAAGGTCATGAATTTTGCTCAAACGAGCATACATTAGGTATTAAAGGGGCTAGTCGGGAGAAGGCAGATGGGCGAGGTTCGTGTAATTGGCTATTATTATGGATTGATGGGAGTGTTATGTAATGAAGAGGAGACGTGAGGAGTCCCACATGAAGGTGTATAAATTTGTTGGCTGTAAACTTAATTTCAAGGAGGTTTAAATATGTAAAGAAGTGGGTAACGGTTAAGGGCTTGGTGGAAATGTGGGGTTGTCTAGAAAAGCTTCACGTGAATCAACAACTAAAGGAGGTAGAGTACCATGATTATTAGATGCAGCTGGTCAGTGTGTTGCAATACGAGTCTGTGGTGACATAGAAATATCCGGGTGATGTGGCTCAACAAGTTCATTATGGAAAATAGTTAACTATCATTCAATTTTTGCATCAATTATCTTGATATAATAAATTTGGCAGAACCTTATTCCTTTGTTGTTTGTCGTTGATTGGATCTCTGGAATGACCAGGGTAGCATTGTGTTGGCCATTTCTTATCTTGTGCTAATCTTTTTACTAGATTAATATGATTTGAGGCTAGGCCAACATCACACATCTTCATTAATAACATTTAACGTCCATTCTGAAATACAACAATTAAAAAATATGAAGTAGAATTTTTTTGGAGTTCTCGGTGTTTGCATTGCTTTATCTACTTGCTACTAGTATATGTTGGATTTTCCATGAGATTAGGAATATGCTAAGGCATCATCTGGCACATAATAGGCTTGCTTTTAAATACTCTAGTAATTTATTAGGCTTCCACTGTCTGGCATATTTCTGATGTTGTAGTTTCAAAAGTGCCAAGGCAGTAAGATCAGTTTATTGAGCTTAGTAGGTGCAGCGAAAGGAGGTATTGGTTAGGCATCATGAAGTAAGTATCGTGTGTGTCGGCGACGTCAAGATTAGGTGTCAAACATTCAATTGGGAGTTAGATGAATCTGCATGATCGAAGAACTAGATTGTAAGATGCGAGACTTAGACACAAAATGATACACATAAATTATATTTAGAACAGAGTTGAAAGACTTTTATTTCATTGTCTAAATTCAACTAGTAATAATGATTATTATTTTCATTTTCAAAAATATGGAAAAACTCCTCTAGTGTTATATTAATAAATAAAATTCATTTTTTTTAAATGAATACTTTATTATATCATTTTCTTATTTATTTTTTTAATTGTTGTTGCAGCTTGTGGAGAAGTGACGGAATCAAAATCGACGAGGATCTGAATTATTAGTTTTTTCCCTTGTAAAAGTTCGTTTATATATTTAAGTGAAATGATATTTCACTATTTTGAATGATATTGTTGAAATTTATTAAATCTCTTCTCTAATATATTGTATTTTTAGCACAATTTAAGATATTTTGCTATAATTGTCTATATATTTCATTTCAAAAATGAATTTATAGCTAATTGTATGAATTTTTGCGGCTAACAATATTTGTGGCAGAAATTTCATTCCGTAGATATAATAATTGCCACGCAAATAGTAATGTATATATATTTTCATTTTCATGGCAATTGAAGAAAATCTTTTGCTACAATTTATATCTTGTGACTATAAAGTATATACATTTAGCCATGAAATGTTGAATTTGTAGCTAGACATATACTTCTATATATAATTGCAACGTATTAAGAGCATGGCTAAAATATTTCACTTTTCGTAGCAAATAATGATTTTTTAGCTATATATAGTGATATCTATTTCATGGCTATAGGTATGATTTTTTAGTTACAATATAAATGTATTTGTGGCACATACTTTAATTCATAGCTATGAATATTTTAATGTGACTAAATATGAGTGAAATAGCCATAAAATTAAAGTTTGCATGGCAAATAAATTAACTTTTTTTGCTACAATACTGTTTATGGCTATAATATAAAGATAGCTACAAATTTTATTAATCGTGACGCAAGAATAAAATTACTTGCTATAAGTATATTATTCGTGGCAAAACCTTTTTTACATTGCAGCTACACCATAATTTTTTTTGTAGCAATAAGTATAAGTACTTAGCCACGGGCCATGTAAAGTTTGTAGCTAACTATTAGCCACGCTACATCTTGCTACGAATGCTACATAAAAAAATATTGCTGCTAAAGTGTTTAGCCACAAAAAATTTAATATTTAGCTACAAAACAATTTATAGCACTAAAAAAATAAAGTCTAACCCCCAAAAACGAGGTTTACATGCCCTATATATAGAAAAATAAGTCCTAACTAAAAAGGAAACAAAATAAGGAAATAATGTTTCAGGACGCGGTTCGATCGATGATACTGACCTACTGACCGTGGATTGATCTACGGTCCGTAGGTCCCTTCCGTGACTCGGGACTTGGGCAAATTTCTACTTCAAAATCTTCAAATCTCTTAACCAAACGACGGAGCACCAGCACGAACTGTGGATTGATCTACGGTTCGTGGATCCTTCTCCATAGCTCCATACTTAGAATCTTCAAAATCAGTGTACTGGAGAACCCCTCTTTGAATCATTTGACGGCTCAGCAGTACGGTCCGTAGATTAATCTACAGTCCGTCGATTGCAACCGTGGTTCCACACTTGGTCAAGAATTCCCTGATTTTCCTTCAGGCCCTGCCTGCCCATCTACGACACCTATCTACGGAGCATGAATGGACCTACGGTCCGTGGATCACCTTCGTAGATGCCCTTTTATGCACATCCTTCAGCTGCGTCTCTCAGTTTTCACGTCTGAACATATTTCTTGCAACCATGAGAAAAATACATAAAAACCAATACAAAATGGCCCTAGACACACACAACTCTTAAGTGAAATAAATTAAAAATACCGTAATCTCACGGTATATCAATACCCTTAACTTAAATTCATTGTTTGTCCTCAAGCGATGCACTAAAACTCTAAACGACACTTTTTATAGAAGCAAGCATTTCAAGCACAAACAATCACATGACTCTCTACCCTGACTCTCTTCTCGAGTGCAAATCTTTTCTCTCAGACTCAACAAGCTAACCTGTGCGGATCCAAACATGACAAAGACTGACCCACCAACACACAACATACACTATTTTACCAACACCAAGGTACCAACTTTCTGACAATGTAACTAGTGCCCTTACTTCAAACGAAATCCCTTTTTCACACAATAAATTTGATTTTTGAGTATAAGGATTTATTCAACAACTCACACTCAGAAGTAATTTCAAGTACAGTTAGTGCTCATTACCATAGGCTTGCCCTTATTTTCACTGCTTAGACTCTCCAAACTAGGTTCTAGGATCACTATAGGACTTTCTTGGCTTGTAACGTAAGCTCAGGGTCAGGTGTGGTACATTTGGGTACGTTTTAGTGACTTTCTGCCCTCCTTGACATTACATTAGGCTTTCTATCTCTTTTTGCCCTATTCTTGACATCCTACCATTTTACTTTCTTTCCCTTGATTCTTTTCAACCATGGATGTGACTTTAGACTTTGTAGCTCTTTATTTTTCACTTTCCTCTTTTTTCTTGCATTTTATTGTTTTCTTTAGCTTTCAACAAGTCACATCATTTCCTCTCTTTTCTTTTTCTCTTTTTCAACAACAAACTCTTTTCATACCCATTTTTCCTTCAGTTTCCTCTTTCATAGCCACCCTCAACTTATGGATTTTCCATTGGTTGAGGTGCACAATACCCGATGTCGGATCAAGGTCAAGATTGAGGTTACTTTTTACATTAGCCACCCTCAACTTAGGCTTTTGGCCTAAGTCGAGGTGCACATGTCCAAGGAGGGACCGGGGCCAACATAGTAGATTATGGGAAGATGAGTTAGGGGTCTAGAAAGAAATGGTCTAATTTAGGCTCAAAGCATTTGGATCAAAGGGAGCATTTATTTCATTTGGTTGGATCATTCTTTTAGGCAATTTGTGGAATTATCATAAAAAGGGACTATGATCACTTCCTAGCATCTTGAGTAGATTGTCTTAGCAGGACTAACCGGGCAAGTTCTAGATTGGCACAAAAACTGTTTGAACAATAAACTATTCTCACACACTCTTGGCACATAGTTTCATTATCAGACTATCAGATTACCCAATTCAAGTTTTAGCTTAAGTCATGCCATTAAGTTGGTTCATTATCATGTCATACTCAGAGCCAACATTCAACTCATTCTAGTCTACAAATTTTAGCACATATCACCTGAATTTTTGGATCTTTGGACGGGTATCATTTCTTTCAAAAAATTGCCATCATGCTTCTACACATACAATCCTAACACATGCCGGTTCAATAAAAATTAAGCAGTCTCTTGGGGGAAAAGAACACAGGCAAGAAAACCCCAAGAGAGGATTATGAGTTGGGTTACTCAGACTTCACCCTATCACTTACAATCCATTTACCCCACCCCCAACAAAAAATAGGTGCACTTGTCCCCAATGCATAGCGTCGACGAACCATCAACAAGCGGGTGGTTCAATTTCCCGGAGCCCGCTACATCAACATCGGGGCCACCCTCAATAGTTCCCACATCAACAATCACAGCACCCTCAGTAGTGCTACCAATTAGTCTAACTACACCATCAGTGGTGCTCACATCATGACCCCCAGTATTCGGAACATTCGAAACGGGCATAGAACCTGATGCCCCAGCAACACTCTCACGAACCCTCTCCTGGCGCAACTGCTCATCTATTATCGAAGCCCTCTTAGCTTGCTTCTCCTGTTTGTGCTCCCTCTTCTTGGCTCTTTCATCCTCAGATGTGTGTCTAGATCGGTGCCTATTACCTTGGGCACGTGTGGGCTCGGGCTTATCCTCTGCGTCCCCATTGAATAAATCATCAAGGACTGTATCGTCAGACAAAGCAGTAGGTGCAGCCTGAGGCTCAACTGCAGGGGTGGAAAGAATGGCATCAACGTTGACCCAGAGACTGGCTAACTCGGTCCGAAAGAGGATAGATTTATGGTCGTGACCGGTCCCTCGAGGACTCTCAATTCAAAGGCATCAAGGTGCTTATTAATGGCCTAGACCTTCGGGTCCAGCATGCTTTCACCCTGGAGGGGTAGGTTCATCACCCTGTATTTGCTCCACACACACAACTCTTAAGTGAAATGTATTAAAAATACCGTAATCTTACGGTATATCAACACCCTCAACTTAAATCCATTGTTTGTCCTCAAGCGACACACTAAAACTCTAAACGACACTTTTTATAGAAGCAAGCATTTCAAGCACAAACAATCACATGTCTCTCTACCCCGACTCTCTTCTCGAGTGCAAATCTTTTCTCTCAGACTCAACAAGCTAACTTGTGCGGATCCAAACATGACAAAGACTGACCCACCAACACACAACATTCACTGTTTTACTATCACCGCTATGGTACCTGTGGATGTCTAATTAGTACCATAATAAACTCATAACACACTCAAAAATATTTTAGAACTAAGAACGAACAAAAAAAGAAAAATAGAAAAAAATTCAGACAGTGGCTCCAGTGGCCACCTAAGGTGGGCATCTACGGTCCGTGGATCCCTTCTGTAGATTAGAGGTACCAAAAAGTTGGTCTCTGATGGGAACCACAGATGTACAGAACGGTCCGTAGATCAATCTACGGACCGTAGTCCACTTCCGTGGTTCCATACTTAGTGAAATTCGGATGTGCCACCAACCACGGACCTGATCTACGGTCCGTAGACGGGGTCTCGTGGATGGGATCTGTGCCAGGTTTCATGCATCCTTCATGTTGACCCCAATTTGACCAATTTCAACAATATCACCTAATCTAATCATGCATTTCAACATAAATTATGCTAGTTCGTCATTCTAAGGGTTCCGAGTACTAAATTCACAGGAATTGCACAAAAAAAATAGAAACCCTAAGTCGAAACTTACATTTAGACTCTCATTACACTGGTTTTATACATTACAAAGACACACAATCACTATATATCGTCCCAAGGGTGTTTGTAGTTCTAGTTTAGCATGCTTTTACATACAATAAACTACCCAAGGTCAAGACCCAATTCTAGACTTTCTATAATCAATCACTGAATCGAAATTCAAAGTGAAAGGAAAGTCTATTACCTTACAAGCAATGGGAATGAGTTGATTGTGTGACGACTTGAGAGTTCCAACAACCTTTTGCTTGCCTTTCACACCAAACCCGAACACCGAACCTTTGAAAAATGGGGAATGGGATAGAGTTGGGGGAGAAAAGAGTGCTTTGTGAAATGGGAGGATGAATATGGGGTGATTGATGATGGATTTATGGTAACATGGAGTGATTGGAGTAGTTAGAGGGGTGTAGAAACAGTTTTGGAGTATAAATGAGGGACGTGGGAATGTTTTGAAATTGGGGGATTTTAAATAGGAGGGGTCCGGGTCCGGGTCGGGTCAGGCAGAACTAGGGTTTGGACCCACGAGACCCCGTCTACGGTCCATGGGTCGATCTACGGTCCGTAGATGAGGACCGTAGATCACACTTGCACTTTTAAAAATTCAGAAACCTTACCTGGGATCTATGGACACCATCACGATTCGTGGAATGAACCACATACCGTCGATGGGGTCCGTAGACCTCTGCACCAGACCTTTTTCTGCAGATTCTGCTTTTCGTCCCTGCACATGTAGCTCCCATTAGGCCTTTCTTGTTACATTTTTTAGACACGGACTCTATGTTATATCTAGCCAACAATAACAATACAGAAAAGAAACTAAACAAAAAAAACTACTAAAACGACCTATAGTTGGCTAGATTGTACATCTTGGGTTGCCTCCCAAGAAGCGCTTGATTTAATGTCGCGGCACGACGCAAGCCTCTTGATTACTCAAACTTCATCAAGAACATAGGCCTCAACAACCTCTTGCACACTTTCCGCGTTTCCCAGATAGATCTTGATCCTTTGCCCGTTTACCATGAATCTTGTTCCTTCACTGTTCTCAAGCACAACCGTTCCATGGGGAAGCACTTTTGTGAGCAAAAATGGCCCGGTCCATTTGGACTTGAGTTTACCTGGAAACAAGCGCAACCTAGAGTTGAATAGAAGCACAAGATCACCCACAACAAATTTTTGCTTTTTAATTCTTTGATTAGATGCGGCGCCCTAATCTAAATTTAGCTTCTTCATCGCCCATATAGCCTTATGCTCTAGCTCTACTGGTAAATGGCAAGACTTCCCATATACAAGTTGGTAAGGAGACATACCTATGGGAGTCTTGTATGTAGTGTGATAGGCCCATAGAGCATCATCAAGCTTCCTTGACCAATCCATTCTATTAGCATTCACAGTCTTCGCCAAAATCTGTTTGATCTCTCTGTTGGACACTTCAACTTGCCCACTAGTCTGCGGATGGTAAGGAGTGGCTACATTGTGGCGGACACCATATTTCTCAAGTAGCGCCTTGAGCAACTTATTACAAAAGTGGGAACCTCCATCACTGATAATCGTCCTCGGTGTACCAAATCTGGAGAAGATATTCTTTTTCAATAATGCGGTGACACTTTTACCTTCATTGTTGGAGAGCGCAACTACTTCCACACATAATCAACCGCAACAAGAATATACTTCATCCCATGTGATCTCATAAATGGACCCATAAAATCAATGCCCCATATATCAAACAACTTAATCACCAATATCAGATTCATAGGAAGCTCTTGCCGCTTTGAAATTCCTACTTCTCTTTGGCAACGGTCACAAGACTTGGCGAAATCATGAGCATCTTGGTGGATGGTGGGCCAGTAGTACCCACACTGCAAAATTTTATGCGTAGTCTGAACACTACTATAATGCCCACCAACAGGCGATGAATGACACGCCTCTAGTAGACCCATCATCTCGACCTCTGGCACACAACGACGAATAATCCTATCGGCATAACTACGATACAAATAAGGCTCATCCCAAAAGAACTTTTTCACATCATGCATAAACTTTTTCCTTTGGTGAAAAGACAAATCCTGGGGCACCAAATCGCTTGCCAAATAATTAGCAAAGTCTGTGAACCAAGGAATCAGATCATGAGAAGCAGCCAATACCTGTTCATCTGGAAAAACATCATTAATTTCAGCCCTATCACCAAGCTTTCGGATAGCCTCTTCCTCCAATCTGGACAAGTGATCGGCAACTTGATTTTCGGTCCCCTTTTTATCTTTTACCACAAAATAAAACTCTTGCAGCAACAATACCCATCTAAGCAACCTCGATTTTGCATCCTTCTTCGCCATCAAATACCTCAATGCAGAATGGTCAGTATGCACTATGATCTTAGTACCAAGCAAGTAGGATCAAAATTTTTTGAATGCAAAAACCACCGCAAGAAGCTCTTGCTCAATTACCGTATAGTTCTTTTGGGCCACATTTAGAGCTTTTCTAGCATAGTAAATATGATGGAGAATTTTCTCTCGCCTCTTTCCCAATACCACACCAAGCGCCACTCCACTCGCATCACACATTACCTCAAACAATTGTCCCCAATCTGGTGAATTAATGATAGGTGCAGTAACTAACTTCTCCTTCAACTCTCCAAATGCTCTTAGAAAAGCATCATCAAAATAGAACTTGCACTCCTTCTCGAGCAGTTTGCACAACGGATGTGCATTTTTTGAGAAATCTTTGATGAACCTCCTATAAAAACCTGCATGCCCAAGAAAACTCCTAACACCTTTTACAGAGATAGGTGGAGGAAGTTTTTCTTTACCTCAACTTTCGCTTTATCTACCTCAATGCCCTTCTCAGAAATTCGATGACCTAGAACTATCCCTTCTTTCACCATAAAGTGGCACTTCTCCCAATTTAGCACCAGATTGTAGTATTCACACCTTTTAAGCACATCAGCCAAATGATCCAGACATTGATCAAAAGAGTCACCTACCATAGAGAAATCTTCCATAAATACCTCAATAGTATCCTCTACCATATCAGAGAATATTGACATCATACAACGCTGGAAGGTCGCTGGAGCATTGCACAACCCAAATGGCATCCGTTTGAGGGAGAAAATCCCATAAGGGCAAGGGAAGGTGGTCTTCTCTTCGTCCTCTGGAGCTATAGAAATTTGATTGTAGCCCGAATAACCATCAAGAAAACAATACCAACCCTTACCAGCAAGTCTATCCAATATCTGATCCATGAATGGCATAGGGAAATGATCCTTTTCTGTCCAAGCATTTAGCTTCCGGTAGTCCATGCAGACTCTCCATCCAGTCACGGGCCGCATCGAAACAAGCTCGTTTCTCTCATTAGGAACCACAACAATCCCACCTTTCTTGGGCACACATTGAACAGGACACACCCAACTACTATCTGCAATGGGATAGATAACTCCAACATCCAACCACTTGATGATCTCATTTTTAACTACCTCTTGCATAGGTGGATTTAATCTTCTTTGGTGCTCAACACTAGGTTTGTTATCCGGCATGAGTTGGATTTTATGAGAACAAATACAAGGAGGGATCCCAATAATATCTGCAATAGTCCACCCAATGGCTCACTTGAACCTCTTCAATACGGCAACCAAACGCTCTATTTGTCGCACATTCAAATCAGCCGCAATGATGACCGTTAAAGTATCATCATTTCCCAAGAAGACGTACCTAAAATGTGATGGTAGAGCCTTAAGCTCCAATTTCGGCGCCTCCTCAACAGTTGGTCTTGCGGGTGGTTCACAATTTTTCATGTCTAACTCCAGCTTCTTTGGTTTTGAACAATATTCGAACTTATCGAGTGTGGCGACCAACTCATCATACTCTTCCATACCATCACTGTCGAGGTTCATCATAACCGCTGCTAATGCCTCAACACACAGTCTCTCCTCAACCTGTACCTCAGAAACACTCTCTACTCTATAAGTTTTCGCCGATACCAATTGGAGCTCACTACTTTGCTTCATAGACCTACAAATATTGAAAGTTGCCTCTTCATTGTTCAGTCTGAATTTCATCTGCCCCTTTTCCATATCAACCAATGCACGTCCCGTAGCTAAAAATGGTCTCCCAAGAATGATGGGAACCTCAAAATCAACCTCGCAGTCAAGAATCACAAAATCTGCAGGAAAGATGATCGACTCCACTTTCAGTAGTACATCATGGAGCACACCTATGGGCCTCTTCACAGTTTTGTCGGCCATGAGCAATTGCATCACAGTCGATTTTGGATCTCCCAGACCTAACTTTTTGTAAATAGACAATGGCATCAGATTAATGCTAGAACCAAGATCGCACAACGCCTTAGCAAAATGCAACAACCTGATAGTACATAGAATAGTGAAGGCACCAGGATCCACCTTTTTCTGCACAAGGGACCTTGTAGCAATAACACTACAATGTTGCAATATGTCGTCATCTTCGAAGCTCACTGCCCTCTTCTTTGTCACCATGTCCTTCATAAATTTTGCATACCCAGGCATTTGCTCCAAAGCTTCTATCAACGAAACATTGATTGAAAGTTGTTTCAATATGCTAATAAACCTGCGGTATTTGCCTTCTTCAGTCTTCTTCACTAACCTTTGTGGGAAGGGAGGTGGTGGTCTAGGTATGGGGACAACTTTCTAAGTTACCTCTGCTTCTTTCTATCGCATTCTCGGACTCTCCACTTACCTCGACCACATCATCATCTTTATTATTCTCATTGTCCACCCCAGATGGCATAGGTGGATCTATGGTTTGCTTACCCCCTCGAGTAGTGACTGCCATACAATGCCCATCATTCTTTGGATTCTAGATGGTGTTGCTAGGAAGAGTGCCAGGTTGACGTGGATTTACTATAGTTGACAACTGAGTCATCTGCTGCTCAAGATGCTTGATTGACACTGCATGGGCATCAACTTTTTGACCAATACTAGACAAGTCATTTCTCCTCTCCTTCACATTTTCATCAGTTGCATTGAACCTCCTAATCATCTTCTACATCATATCCTCAATACGTGACATATTACTTCTAGCTGCCCTAGCACTAGATTCCCGATTTTGAGGGGGAACATAAGGTCCAACCTGATCATTTATGTTGCCATAGTTGTTCTGGTTGTAGTTGTTGTCGTGATTGAAGTTCCCATCCCGGACATATTGACCCTCTCGATTGTAGTTGCCATAGTTCCGACCTTGGTTTCCTTGACCTTGGCGCCAATTATCCGTATTGGAACCTTGGGCATTGGATTGGAATCCCTTTATTAACCGAGTTCAGACTACGGTAAAAGTATTGGAGCAGCAATTCACCTGGCAGTCCATGCGTTGGACACTTAAGCAGAAATCTCTTGAACCTTGTCCATGACTCGTGAATTGGTTCACCCTCCTTTTGCTTGAAATTCTGAATATCGTCTCTCAGTTTCATCATCCTTGATGGAGGAAAGAATCTTTCATGAAATGCCACAACCAGCTCCTCCCATGATTTGATGGAGTTGTTTGGGCGCTCAACCAACCACTTAGTGGCTTCCCTAGTCAATGATAATGGAAATAAGCGAAACTGTATGGATTCTTGAGATAGGTTCTTGAATGATAAAGGGGTGCACATTTCCACAAAGCTTCGTACATGTTCGTGCGGATCTTTATGATCTAACCCTCCAAATAAACCTCTTGAATGGATGAGTTGAAGTGTTGCGCTGGTAACTTCGAACATTACATTTCCGTCAGCTTGTGGCATGCAAATTTCACCCATCTTGCCTACATCGACAGGGTGATACACACTATTAGCATCATCGATGTTGTCTCAATGAAAAACACCACCAGCTGAGTGACTCGCTTGGCAGCTATTTTCCCCGTTTGCACTCATATGACCTGTTGAAGCACACAAATACTCAAAACAAAACTAAAAATTAGGTAAATCGACTACAACTAAGAAGAACAAAAATTCTACTACTCTAAAAATTCTCAAACAACACCACTCCCCGGCAGCGGCGCCATTTTGATGCTTATCGTGACCAACGACACTAACCTACGATACGAGTGTCTACGATCGTCAATAATATAGTAACCCAACTAAAGGTTGGGGTCGTGTCCCAAGGGAGTGGTTTTGAGAATTAATAGAAAAATAAAATTTAGTTTTAACTAGTCGTAGCTAAGGACATTCACAATTAAAAACATGGTAAATTAAAGGGGGTGACACAAAAGTGTCAAATATCAATTTGGGGGTTTTGTAACAAGTAGTAAAAACAACAAAAATAACAAGAAAATCAAGTATGAGGAAGAGTTCTTGGGGTGTGACCGCAATACAAGTTGAGATAAATCGTTGGGTACATGCTTTCGATAGGAAATTTGCAAGATAATAGTGACTAGGCTAAGCTTTAGATGGAAATAAGTTCCCTCTCGGGCAACTTACCCCGTTTCAAATGCGTTCCTCTCGGACACCCATTTGCCGCATGAAGGCCATCCTATGCCTTACCCCACTCACTCTCTCAAGTTGAGTGTTAGGATATGGGACTAGGGCTCACCCTCTTTGGCTGAACCTCATGTCGACCCACTCCTTAGGCCATCAGTTTAGTGGTCTTGGTTTCGTGACCTCCCTCTCGGGCAAGCCGAAAACACATGGGTGGTTTTGTATTTGCAACTACAAACCCATTAAATTAAACCACAACCACTAGGTGAAATCACCAT
>JAJOOR010025720.1:0-16067 GCA_036250505.1 Solanum acaule | reverse complement strand
ATATATTTTGAACAAAATACCTTTGCTTCTTGCTTTGCTATGCTATCTGAAATATCTGACTGGATTTCAGATTTCTCCATATTAACTTTTAAGTGTTTAATATCTTAAGAGAGTATTTTGAAAAGAGAGGATTTTTATGTAAGAAGAGTTTAGGCGTCCATTTTTTATTGAATCCTTTATCCCACATAGTTTTTTCTTTATTATATTGTTCATAATTTTTATTATAATATTTTGGATTAAAATTTTTTGGGTTTTTTACTCCTGACGTGCTAGGTTTAAGCACTCCTCACTTTCAATCCGAAGGTTGCGAGTTCGAGTCACCAAGAGAGCAAAAAGGGGTGGGAGCTCCTAGTAAGAGTAAAACTAAAAGAAAAAAAAAACTGAAAAAAAAGTTTTAAAAAAAATCCCGATATCCTACATTCTCTCTCTAATTTACATGAAATTTTATTTTATAAAGCGATTGAAATTATATTTGTTGAATTTAAATATTAAAAAGATGTTTACTAATGAAATAAAAGTACAATAAAAAAATTTAAAAGTAAAAAAATGTATAATTATTAACATAATATATCAAAAGATGAGCAAGCAATAGAAAGGACATAAGTGAAAAAAATGTACTTCTAAGAAAACACATGGCAAAAGGTTAACACAATAATTATAATTATGAACAAGAAAAAAAACATATAAATAAATAATTTCAATGTGGAAATATATTTAAATTCAAAATGAGAAAGCATTTTGAATTATGAATGTTGTGTATGTATAATAATACAACAATTATGCCTGCTATAAGGTATATCATATTTCTTTTTCTGTTTTACCAAATGCTATAAGGTATCATTTGTTTTTTTTGTTTGGATGCAGAAGGAAGATGTATTAGAGTAATATTTAATTGTCTATATTTTCGGCACGATATGTATAATACAGTAAACACATAAATAGTTTATTAAGAAGGTTCAAATATAAAAGTAAACAGTAAACACACAAAGAAATTCAGAAAAGTCAATTCATAATACATACATAAAGAATAATTTTAAATTTATATATAGTGTAATTCTCTAGCTAGGAGATTAATTTTCTTAACTCTACAACTATATTAGAGTAAGAACTTATAAGTACCAAGAGTTCATGTTAAGTTATTGAATAAAACGTATATAGAGAAATCAAATTGAAAGCTACACAAATTTAGATAAAAATGACAGATCTTATAATCTCAAAAAAAACTATTTCATTATTTTATTTAATTAACATAAAGATTATGTTTTAAATATTTCTATTTCATACTTGAATCTTAATAAACTTAAAACTGTAATTCAAAAATATATTTGCATTTGAATTTGGGTGTATCAACAAAAAAATTATATTGAAATGATTTTAAAAAGTTAATTAAAATATAAAAGTTTAAAATTTAAATTTAATACTAAATATTCTTTTTGATGAATACAACTTTTCCACTTAGAGACTTATATGCTAAATGAAAAAAATGAGAGGAGTTAAAAAGTCTGATCAATAGCTATTATTGTTGGTTATAGATAAACTAGCGAATTCATCCGCGCTTTGCGCAGTCACACAAAATAGATAATTTACTAAATACTATAATTATAGAGAAGTGGTATTTATAAATATGATAATATTTAATATCTACTATTATTATTATTATATAGAAGAGGTATTTATAAAATTGATAATATATTTATTTAATATTATATTTAATATATGTAAATCTAAGTTGGGGTTTTGTGAATATTTTTTCAAAAATTTCTCTCTCTATATATATAGTAATATAATAATAATATATTTTCTATAAATGTGCACATACATACAATTTGATTCTACGGAGGAAAAACATAAGAAAATTACATGTGATGTATTTATTATTTTTTAAGAGTGAAAGAATACAATATTTATTCTTACAATGTATAAAAATTTAAAAATAAATACTATTTGTCAAAGTAAAAAAAATTTAAAGAATGGATGAGTTATTTTGAGTTTGTTAATTACAATTAATATACTTTCAATGTAAAATGAGTAATAATTACCATCAAACAACGAATAATGATTTAGTCGTGAAAACTTCTACGCACTTATGTCTCAATTCTAAATAAATATAAATAATATTTGTTGTGCGCATATAATTTCTTTAGAATTACCTCACTCTCCGTTCCTCCGGTTACTTTATATTTATCAATTTTCATGCATGCCATAATTCTTGATAGTTTGAAGAACTTAAACATAATAAATATCAAATAAAAAATATATTTCAATCATTAAAATTTAAGGAAATTAATTATAAATTTAAACATGGTTAGTACTTATAGTAGAATTCCAACCATAATTGAGATAAATTCATGAAGTAGTATCAATCTAATTAGGATCTACTCCATTTTAAAATACTAATTTGAATCAAAAGAAATTATAGACTTACAACAATTATATATTCATATAAATTAAGCTTAAGAGGCATCATAGTGATACATAAGAAAGGAAAGAAAGAAAGAATAAAATACAATATCATTACAACTTTAATCATAAAAAATAGAAGGAAAATGAAATCAATACATAATTGTGTAAGCTCTTGTCGATATCCACTTCACAAATCTATCACTATTCAAGAGTTTTCTTCTTCTTATTCAAGTCAAACAAAAGCATGAGTATAACACAATAGTGGAAATAAATCGTAACTTTGAATTGAATCTTGAGAAATAAAAAAATGAATTTACATGGAAAAAAAATGGAGGAATACCATAATGTGTCTTAACAACTTTGAACTGAATCTTGAGAAATAAAAAAATGAATTTATATAGAAAAAAAATGTAGGAATACCATAAGGTGTCTTAACTTTTATATTAAATATTTAATGGTTATGAATATGAAAAGTTGGAAAAATATGAGAATTATAAATATTATTAATAAGGAAAATTAAGTAGATGAGTTATGACTTATGATGGTATAAATATAAAAAAGAAAAACATAAGTAAAAAAGAGATAAATATAACATATCAATTGTATTAATTGAGATACTACGTGGGCTTCATTATTTTATTAGTACTTAATTGTATTAAATAAATTAAAGGAGAAAATATATTAAAAATTGAGAAAAAAATAAACACTATTATTGGCTATAAAGTTTTTATAATTTGGTATGTGAAGAGTCTTAGTTGTTAATGTTTCTTCATTAATAAAATACTAATTTGTAACAAATTAAGTGATTTACTTTTATAATAACATAATTAATTTAAATAAGAAAAAATCTCAAAAAAACCATAAAAAAGATAAATAGAAATGGAGGTCATAGAGAGGTGCCACATCACCTTCTCTATGTTTCTCCTTTATATATATACTAGGGAATTTGGCCGCGCTTCGCGCAGTTATAAAAAATATCATCAAATTTGTTTTAAAAAGTGTGTATTTCAATATTTAATATGCATTCCTCTTGAGGATCCACTGTCACGCCCCGAGCCTACACTCTGGGCGGGACTGACACTCGAGAACCATTGCTGGCCCCAAGCGAACCCTTGGCCTGACTTACTTGCTCAACGGAAGACTTAAAGCATTAATCCAAGGATTCAATGCATCTCTACTCAACTGTTTAATAAAATAACTTAGAACGTTTAAAGGTCAAACATTCAATTTGGCCAAAGTGGCAACTCAAGCCTTAACATAAGAAATAACAATGTAAAGACAATTGAACTACTAACTGTCTATGAAGCCTCTAAAACAAAGAGGGATGTCGGGACAAGACCCCCAATCATCCTAACAACTGAAATACTAGAAAGCAAGGTAAAAGGAGTCCTCCGGAAAGTAAGGAGGCTCACCAACTGACTCTGAGTGCTCAACTGGATCAATGGGGGGGATGCTGATCCTGATTTCCTGTGTCTGCATCATAAAACGATGCAAGCCAAATGACATCAGTACATTGAATGTACGAGTATGCGAGGGCAAAACTAAACATAACATAAGCTTGAAAGGAATCTGAAAGGAACACTTACCTTGGCTTTACTCAACTCAAATGCAAAGTAAAACAACAATAATAGTGCAGTTTATACAAAGCATTCTAAAATAGTAGGTGAAAACTCAAATTATTAAAGAAATACAATAACAACTCAATTACATAAAAAGTAATATAATACTGTGGGAGTTTCTCTAACCGACCACCATCGCTATGAGCCTAAGTGATGATACATCGTCTTGCCCACGCTGCTAGAACTGTGCAATACTTTGCCGTCATATAGAACGCCTTAACTAAGTAGATCCACTAGTCTTTGCTAAAAAGCACTAAGGAGTCATCTAAAAAGTATGATCCTTTCTACCCATGATGGCTACATGGTTTATGGAGACTTGAGTTATTATGAACTCGCTTCCCCTTATCGGTGCTCAATACTACTCCCAAAATATACTCAGCTCATATGTTTTTAAAACAAAACTCTTTCTTTGGTTTGAGATAATTACTCAAAACTTAGCTTAAAAGTTCTCTTGGAAATCGGTGTTTCCTTTCTTGCGTAAATGAGAAAACAATTCAACTCTTGGGAATACTTAGTTCCCATATAATATTTTAAGGAAATAAACTTAACTCTTTACTCTTTGCTCAACTCAAAACTCAAGTCCTAAAACAAAGTTAAAAAATTTGTGAAAGACTTTGGAAAACTCTTTGAACTCATCCTGACTTGACTATTAACTTCTCTTGATTTAACTCTTAACTTTCCTTGAATTGAAGTATGGATTCAAGGCTCATGATCTCATGTTAATGATGATTTCATGATATTTAGACGTACCTTAGAGTGTTGGAATCAACTCGGAAACATAGGTACATTGCGAAGGAACTAGTACAGAAAGATGGGGGAAGAATGGGAAGAACTAGCGTCCATGGCGCTCTGAGTGACGTGAGGCGCCAGAGGGCAAACTTCAGAAGCAAGGGTGGGGCACTCTGGATGGCGCGGCTCCCCAAGACCCAAACTTCAGAGCCCTTGATGAGGCGCTCTGGCTGGGGTGGCTCCCCAGGTAAGTCCCGACTTTTCTTGCTCGATTTTCAACTCTAAACCCCATAAATCAACTTGGTTCTTTCCCCAAACACTTAGAATCAACAGAACCAGGACATGTGCCGCCTGCTATTCAAGTCCCTATTGATAAACCTCTGAAGCGGATAAGATCCAAAGAAGTCTATACCTGCAGATGAAAGAGGAGCTTCTACGTGAACTAACCCCAAGAGAGGCTATACTCTAAGAGCCAACTGAATACTATCAATATATGTAAGATGCTACTCGAAAACACACCTAAAATCATGAATCAAACTCAAGGAACTTCAACAACAAGAACCCACAAGATTTCAAACAAATTATCATCAAGAACTTCAATATTTTCTTTCAAAACTACACAACTTCACTGAATTGAATCATGATTGGCGCGTGGGTGAACTAACCCAACACTATGTGATCTCACATACCTCGTAGAGATCACCCCTTGACGAAATCCACAAGCGATTCTTGAAGAACTTGACTATTCTTGCTCCGTCTCCTCTTTTCTCTTCTCGCAAAACCCTAACTTAGTTTTTCAAAAGCGTAAACTGACCAAGTTCAGTTTAGACCCCAAATAAACTCCTAAAAACGAAATAAAATAATTGGTTAAGGAAAAGACTAAACTACCCTTCCAAAATCTGGATTAGACTTTCCTTATTTGAATAACCCAACTTCAAATAGGCATATCTCACTCATACAAACTCGGAATCGCGCGAACTTGGCGGCGTTGGAAAGATAATTCCAAGATCTTTCCTACGGTATTTGAAAGAAGACCTAACTAATCCTGAGCTAGGAGTTATGGTTGTTTGAAGTTGACCAAAAACTCAAACTTAACATCACTTGACCAATTTTCTAGATTTTTCATTCTTACCAAAAATGACTCTTTCTAATTCTAGCTCTTTCTAGTTCTTTCAATTAACGAGATGTTACAATATCTCCCCCTTGGGAACATTCGTCCTCGAATGAGATTACTCTTAGTACGCTAAGGGTGTAACATCTAACATTCAGCTAAAACACCCAACAAGCAAATCTAACACATCAAGTATATAAATTAAAGAGTACTAAGAAGATAATTAGTACCTTGTTCTGGAATTTCTCCGGGCTCAAACATATATGGATATATCTTATTCATATCGTCCTCAGCTTTCCAAGTAGCTTCCTCAACAAACTGATTCCTCTAAAGAACTTTGACTGATGCTACTTCCTTGGTTATCAACTTGCGAACCTAGCGGTCCAGAATCTGAACAGGAATCTCTTCATAGGATAAGCTATCCTTGATACCAATATCTTCAGTTGGTATGATAAGTGAAGGATCTCCCATGCACTTCTTCAACATGGAAATATGAAATACCGGATGAACCGCTGCTAACTCTTGAGGTAGCTCTAACTCATAAGCTACATTACCAACCCTTTTGGATATTCTGTAAGGGCCAATATATCGGGGACTAAGCTTCCCCTTCTTACCAAATCTCATAACGCCCTTCATGGGTGAAACTTTCAAGTATACCCAATCAGTTACTTCAAACTCTAACTCCTTTCTCCTAACATCAGCATAGGATTTCTAACAACTCTGCGCTATTGTCACGACCCAGACCGTCGTGATTGGTACCCACACTAACTGGTGGGAGAACCATTACTACAACCATGACTAAACAACTTAACCAAAAACTATGCATTTAAAGATACAGAAATAGGTTTTTAATGATCAAAGAAATGTGGGGTTCCCATACACTCCAAAGGTTTTAAATAAACTAGCCAAACTAATGCGGAAGAACAACCCCTAGAACCTGAAAGTCAATGTACCAAAGCTCTACTAACGACAAGTCTAAGAACAAGGGGTATAACCCCAAAACTAAAGAAACACCTTAAACAAATAGTCTGAGTCCGAAAAGAGTGGACTTAAACAAGAAAGATCCATGGCAGCCTGAAAGAACTGACTCACCCTTGAATCCTATTGCGATTAGTAGTCACCTAGCTGAGGTCTATCAATAGCCGCCAGAAGATGCCCTGTACTCAATAAAGAACAAGCAAGTGTAGTATCAGTACACAACCATAGTGTAATGGTAGGATCATGCGGCTATCCCAATAAGTGAAACACATGCAAGTAATACAACATTACAAACAGGCATATACCGAACATATACAATATTAATCATCTTTTCAGGATAAATGTAGCATCACACGTTCTCAATAATACACATTGGTTATCAATTTAGAGCAACATGCAGTCTTCCAATGTCAATCATCATTAGATCTGAACGTAATCATCACAAGTAGATACACAACACAATTCAATGGTCCTCTCAAAAAACCCAATTCAATGGTCCTCTCATGGAACCCACACCCAAACTTTTAGCATACCGAAAAGTGGTACCCGATCCAATGTTTATGTTGGAACGTGGCAACCGATCCCATGTTTATGCCTGAACATGGCAACCGATCCCATGTTTATGTTGGAACGTGGCAACCGATCCAAGTTAGTGTGTCGGAACGCAACGCCCGATTCATTCAACAAACCACAATCACAATCACAATGTATATTCTTATAATCATACACCAATAAGTGATTCATGGCATACAATTATTAAATTATCCTCATTTACGATTAGGGTGATCAATAATGCAACATTCATATACATACATGTATTATAATGAGCAATTACAAACATATATCACACCAACATGAAATCACAACCATCACCTACCTCGAAACAAGCTTGAAACCCTAAGAAATTTGATCATTCCCTTTACGGATTCGTTTCGATTGTTCTTGGTCTACAAACAATCATAATAACACGGGAATCAATAAACAATCACTAATTACACGAATTGTTAACAATTCTGTGAACCCTAGATCATACTCATGATCCCAAGTACCCAAAATAGGGTTGTTTCCACCATAATTTCAAGATCAAAACCCTCCCCCATCGATAATTACCCATTAGATTATGTTCTACGGATCGAAAAATGGATTCGGGGAGTTTAAATCTTACATTTAGCCTCAAGAATGGTGGGAAACTATCAAGAATTGCCTGGGGTTTGTTCCTTAGCTCTAAAAATTGAAAAGTGTAGAATAAAGACATTTTGGGGTTTATTTACGATCTTAAGTCGCGTCGGACCCGCCGCAGCAGTCCTCACCCCGCTATACGGCCAAGCCCTGGCGGCATAAATCCCGCCCCAGTGGCTTGCACGGAACTAGTGAGCTATTTTAATAATTCCAAGACCCCTATTTCACAACACACCTTTAACCAACGACGCTCATAAAATACCGTTCACGCTAAGATCGATTTCGGGAGTTCTACTCACCCGAATTCAATTCCGTAAAGTCGTATGGGTTCTTTAACGTCTTATCTATCCACTCACACAATCAATTTCATTATTACATTTGTCATTCATTACCACATTTCACTAGACTTTCCTGACTTCAATTTCGTCTAAATCTGGACTAGGCTAGAAAATTTTAAGTTACTACTCAAAAGTTTTTTCTGGTCCAATTCTTTTCCATTGGCTTTTCCCTAACGACGGGATCAGGTCGTTACAATAGATACCAATTTACCCATCACTCATCCCCGAGTGATCATCTAGGAAGGACTGGATAAAGTAAGGGTAGAGTAGTATCTGAATCGCTGAACAACCGGAGATATTTGTCTTGCATGTCCTTAGCTTCCGGACATCGCGATCAAGAATTTCAACCAGTTCTTCTTCATACAGAAGGTCTTTTCTAACACAAAAAAGTCTCACTTTATGAGATAACCTTCGTCCCCAAACCAATCAATTGAATACTTACACATCCTTCCATACAATGCCTCAATGAAGTCATCACAATACTCGAGTGATAATTATTGTTGTATGTTCACTTACTAACAACAAAGCTATTCCCTATAACCACCAAATTGATCGTTCACATGTCTGCAACATGTTATCAAGGACTTTGACAAAACATCAGGACGAATCCTTTCTCACATAACCATGATACAATTCTAAATCAATACTCGCTACAATTACAAGTTAACCTGAACCAACCAACACATACTCGTAATACCCAAACAATCATAGTCCTTATCAACATATTCATCTTACAACATAAATTTCCATAAACTTAGGTTATAAAAATTTAATCTTTAGACATCAGATACTCATCGAGGGATATGTCCAAGCATACAAACCCTCTAACCACACTATCGAATGCTAGATTTATCAATTATGATTGTAGATTACCCTTACGAACAATAGAATTGGACCCAATGATTCCCACATTTAACCACACATAATCGATACATGACCTCGACGACAAGATGAATATTAAGATTATCGAACAACCATGATCACACATGGTAGCTCTTCTATAATTCTCATAAGCAAGTGGTACATGTCAAACCACTAAAATACTTTAACAAATCCAAGACAACACCAATTATGCCATTCGAAATAACCATATCTCCCCAATCTTCCCACTCAACCAAGAAAATATCGCAGGCTTTGGTACCCATGATCCACCACTAGGGATCCACCCACAAAAGTGAAAACACACTAGAGCATAACTAGTGAATCATACTCACAATACTAATAACCATCATAAATACTCCGACCATTTTCCTTATTATAAATCAACACTTTAAAAATGAAACTTTTCTTAGGTACTTAACAATCAATAGTAGTAAACTTACGACTCAACCCAGGTGTAAGTCCCTTCAAATGCTCAATACCGAATACAAGTGATCATTTCTCACTTTGCCAATTCATACCTTGGCAAAATACATCACCACGAATGTAGACTTACAATGAAAAATCTAAATTGTAAATTCAACTGTATAACACCACCCCCTTATCTATCAACATTAGCTTCTGCCTTGAAGATTTTTATGAATTCATGGATCTTCGCTTATCATTGATCGCCTCTCCATCGATCTTACAATACCTTTCGCTAACAATTCAATCGTACTCATTGCTAACCTCAAACTAAACAAAGCACTTATCATCACACCCTAGCTAATGTCTGTACCCTCCTTTCTCACGCCCTTTTCCAATAGTTTTTAACCAATCTAAAGGACTTGTGACACTATTACCATAGTTACAACAAAACGAATGAAATCACGCATCTCTAAACCCAATTATCTACCCTTCTAAAGATATCTCTTTAGCCTTTGCAATCAAATAAAATATTCTTGCTCTTGCCTCTCTCTAAAGGTTGTACTACATCCCACTATTTTTCTTCATCATGACCCTAGCTCTTTTAAATTCTATTCGAGTGGTGTCCCACCATCTCTTAAAACTTTCCATACAACCACGTTACTCACCAAATATTAGAAACCATAACCTTAGGTACTCGCAGGTCGTAATTACTATACAAAAGTTCACTTAACCAATAATTTTATTATATAGTTGCATCCTGTCACAATCCATCACGAACTCTTATTGCCATTACGCTCCGTCAGCCTTGACTATCACTACGAAGTCAACCTTTTTCATCAAAACTACGCCTTAAACTCAGGTAAACTCATCAAATTCAAAAGTCTAACCCAATTTTATACGCACCTTCTTACTAAATACTTTAATTTGCTTCACCCAGGTATACTCAATGGGACTTTCTTTATCCATAAGTTGGTTATTCCGATATCAATCTACTCCTTTATGGATTAAGATAAAATCACCAGTCCTCATACTACCCTCCTTCTTCTTAACAAACAAGACAGGAGCAGCCCACTTGGAAACACTAGGACGGATGAACCCTTTATCAAGAAGCTCTTGGATTTGAGCCTTAAGCTCTCTTAATTATGCTGGAGCCATACGATATGGAGGGATGGAAATGGGGCAAGTGTTAGTTTCTAAGTCAATGCAGAAATCTATATCTCTATATGGAGGCATACCTGGCAAATCTGTAGGAAACACTTCCTTAAAACTCAGATATCACAGGAATAGACTCAATAGAGGGAGACTCAACCTCAACACCCCGAAATGAACCAAATTAGCCAAACAACCCTGCCCTACCAGTTTTCTAGCCCGAATGGAGGATATGATCTTAACTAGCTTAGGCTTGTACACCCCTTCCCACTCTTATCTTTTCCTGTCGGGGATCTCTAGAGTTACCGACTTAGTATTACAATTAAGCCCGATATAATAGAGGGGACAACCAAGTCATGCCTAAGATTATATCAAGTCAGTCATATCCAGCATAACCAAATCAACCCAAGTCTGAAAATCCCTAACCACAATAAGACAACACGATACACATGGGTGACTATGACTGACTCTTCAACTAGGGGACATTGATGGGGGCATCAAGTATATCACAAACCACATCAAATCCCAAGGTAATGGAACTAACACATACGAATAAGTAGAACCCAAATCACACAAAACAATAGCCATCCGGGCATAGACAAGAGTAGCACTAGTGACCACTTCATCACACACCTCAAACTCAGTCTTGTCTGGAAAAGCTTATAATTGAGCCTTGTCGTCTTTATGGGCAACCTCCTCACCTGGCTGCACTACTCCTCTACCTGCATTACTATTTCCCCAGCCTCCACAACCTCGCTGATTTCCTCCTCATATGCCCAGGTTTTCCACAAGTTTAATACTCCTTATAACTTATATTCTATTGTTGAACAATGAATTAGATCGCAGGGGTTAGTTTGGGTACGATTCAGGGTCCATAATTATGACTAGGGAAAATAGGGGAGACAGGGCTGAGGTTCTGTATCGCCCTGTCTCGCTCTGGTGGGAGAAATCCCGCATTGGCAGTCTCACGCTGGCGAGATTATCCTTCCCTAGTGGCTCCGACGAAAACAGAACCCCTGCAACAAATTCTGGGGTTCCTCTCGTTTCTATATTTCCCCTAGATTTCTCGGCTATAACTAGGCATTTAAAAAAATCCCTTTAGCTAGGACAATCAGTGTCTACCCCCTGGTCAACCCAACGAAGTACGCACTTCAGAATCCTTTTACATCGTTTCAACACTATCACACACATAGGTAGCACCATCCCGGGTGTTAGGATATATTTGTAATGTAGAATATTATGTTAATAAAAAAACACATGGAGTCATTTTTGCATCCTTGCATCAATACCCTAGCACCGGGTATCCTTAACGCCTGCCACCAGGCCCCATGATACACCCAGACTCTCACACAATTATCAGTTGGTCGTAACGCACGTTCAAATTTCTCACTTACGAACCAAATTGTAATTTATCTAGACCCTTGTACCTAATCTCGTGATGACTTCCTTTTCACAACAATTTTCACAATACTCAAGCAGTTACAACTTGCACACAAGTCCAAATTCTTTAATTAGTTCATTCCATAGACGACCATTACTGATAATCTATGCGTTATACGACCCCTAAGGCCAGATACCAATTGGAACCTTCTCAGTTCCAATTAACTTGGTTGTGTCCCTTCAGCCGGGACTACGGTGTCTAGTTCACTTCGTTGAGATACCAATTGGAATCGGAAGATACCAATTGTACTCAACTCATACCACAAGCGACAATAGTAGCTAGCGATCCCCACAAAACTGCTAATTTTAATCATAGAACTTGGTTGAACCCAATTCTTAACCGCCTCAATCTTTAATTGATGGTAACCAGACCTTAAACCAATGTTAGAGAAAACCGATGCACCTTGCAATTGGTCAAAAAGGTCATCTATCCGAGGCAATGGATACCTGTTCTGAATGGTGACCCTATTCAACTGTCGATAGTCTATACACATCCTCTCTTGCTAGTGATGGTATTACCACTTTAGTTTCTCTAGTTCGGACCATAGAGTGAAGGAGGAAAGAATAATTTTGTATCACCCAGATACCAATTGGATTCAAGTCATAGCACGAAGGAGTAGAAAAAAGTGAGTTTTACCTAAAGTCCTATAGCCTCTCGAAGAAAAGTACGGTCATCATCGTACCGTTCTGCAAGACTATACTAGACTCATTTTGGTACAATGAGATCAACGAACCTAAGGCTCTGATACCAATTTTGTCATGACCAATACCGTCATGATTGGCACCCACACTAACCCTCCGGTGGGAGAACCATTACTACAACCCCTACTAAACGACTTAACCAAAAACTATGCATTTAAAGATACGAAAACAAGTTTTTAATGATCAAAGCATTACGAAATTCCCATAAACTCCAAATTTATTAAATAAACTAGCAAAACTAATGCGGAAGAACAACCCCTAGAACCTGAAAGTCAATGTACCAAAACTCTACTAACGACAAGTCTAAGAACAAGGGGTACAACCCCGAAACTAAACAAACACCTTAAACAAATAGTCTGAGTTCGAAAAGAGTAGACTTAAACAAGAAAGATCCATGGCAGCCTGAAAGAACTGGCTCACCCTTGAATCCGGTCACTCTCAATAGTCACCTAGCTGAGGTCTATCAATAGCCGCCAGAAGATGCCCTGTACTCAACAAAGAACAAGCAAATGCAGTATCAGTACACAACCACAGTGTACTGGTAGGATGACGCAGCTATCCCAATAAGTGAAACACATGCAAGTAACCACAACATTACAAACATGCATATACCGAACATATATAATATTAGTCATCTTTTCAGGATCAATGTAGCATCACACGTTCTCAATAATACACATTGGTTATCAATTTAGAGCAACATGCAGTCTTCCAATGTCAATCATCATTAGATATGAACGTAATCATCACAAGTAGATACATAACACAATTCAATGATCCTCTCACGGAACCCAATTCAATCGACCTCTCACGGAACCCACACCCAAACTGTTAGCATACCAGAACGTGGTACCCGATCCAATATTTATGCCAGAACATGGCAAACGATCCCATGTTTATGCCGGAATGTGGCAAATGATCCCATGTTTATGTCGGAACGTGGCAACCGATTCAAGATAGTGTGTCGAAACGCAACGCCCGATCCATTCAACAAACCACAATCACAATCACAATGTATATCATCACAATCATACAACAAGAGGTGATTCATGGTATACAATTATTCAATTATCCTCAGTTATGATTAGGGTGATCAATAATGCAACATTCGCATACATACATGCATTATTATAAGCAATTACAAACATGAAATCATAACTATCACCTACCTCAAAACAAGCTTGAAACCTTAAGAAACTTGATCCTTCCCTTTCTAGATTTGTTCCGCTTGTTCTTGGTCTACAAACAATCATAATAACACGGGAATCAATAAACAATCACTAATTACCCGAATTGCTAACAATTCTATAAACCCTAGATCATACCCATGATCCCAAGTACCCAAAATAGGGTTGTTTACACCATAGATTTAAGATCAAAACCCTCCCCTATTGATAATTACCTATTAGATTACGTTATACGGATCGAAAAATGGATTCGGGGAGTTAAAATATTACCTTTAGCCTCAAGAATGGTCGAAAAATGTCAAGAATCTCCTGGGGTTCGTTCTTTAGCTCTAAAAATTGAAAAGTACAGAAAAAAAAAGGTTTTGGGGTTTATTTACAACCTTATGTCGCGTTGGACCTGCCACAGCGGTCTTCACCCCGCTACAGCTGTCCTGCCCTGGCGGTAAAAATCCCGTCCCAGAGGTTTGCACGGAACCAGTGGGCTATTTTAATAATTCTAAGAACCCCATTTCACAACACACCTTTAACCAACGACGCTAAAAAATACAGTTCACGTTAAGATCGATTCTGAGAGTTCTACTCACCTAAATTAAATTTCGTAAAGTCGTACGGGTTCCTTAACGTCTTAGCTATCCACTGACACAATCAATTTCATTATTACACTTCTCATTCATTACCAGATTTCACTAGACTCGCCTGACTCTGATTTTGTCCAAATCTGGACTAGACTAGGAAATTTCAAGTTACTACTAAAAAAAAATTCTGGTACAATTCTTTCCCCATTCGCTTTTCCCTAACGACGGAATCAGGTCGTTACAACTGTTTTCAACCTCTCTTGGATGATTTTCACTTTCTCCATAGCTTGATGAATTAAGTCTGGTCCTATCAACCCAGCTTCACCAACTTCAAACCATCTGATATGAGATTTGTATCTTCTCCCATAAAGAGCCTCATAAGGAGCCATTTGGATGCTAGAGTGGTAACTATTGTTGTAATCAAATTCAATAAGAGGTAGGTGATTGTTGCGCCCAAATTGCACACGCAAGTGCACGTGGTCGTTCAAGTATTAAAGTGGCTCTTATAAAGAGCCGAGTATCGTACCCACAGGGACTTACACTTAGAATCACATAATTTCTCTAACTTTCAGCTAAGCACAAGTGTTATCAAGATTTCAAAGTTATTTATTTTCTAATTCTAAGAGTTCAACAAAATGTAACAAACACGATTCAATTTCAAGGGTCTAAAAACAATGATTGGGTAAGGTCCAGGGCTACAACTTTTATCAGGATTCATACAATCAATATCATTTAAATGGGTATATATCAACTATCGAATCAATGAATCACATGGTTAAATGTATGATCATGGTCTCCCAACCTCTAATCGCCTACAATAAATAATAACCTAACTACATCGTTGAGTGAGGATAGGCTGGACTAAATACCGAGCATTACAATTTCTTCCTGTATAGTGACCAAGCATGGTTTCTAGGTATATCCCTATCCTAGATACAAATTAACCTTAGTTATTAAGAATTAATCATGCTCCTTATGCCCTACGTTCTATCCTCTTATTCCTCTTCCGAGTTCAATTTGGACAATATATTTATTTCAATGGTGATCAGTCACGAAATACAGAAAACAAGAACATAAGAAAGATTCATATGATAATTGACATTAACCCAATGAAAACTTAATAGATTACAATCATCATGTAGACACAGCCCTAGAACTAGAGTATTTAGCTACTCATAATCAAAGATTCGATTAAACAATGTTGAATAAATATAAAGAGATCGAAAGTAAAAAAGTTTAGGAAAGAACCCTAAAAATGGTGAAAACGTTCTACCAAGTCGTCGTTCTTCAAAACCCAGAAAAAGAATGAATAGTAAAATAAAATATTTAACTATTTATACTAAAAGTCGAAACGGCCAACAAGAAGTGCG
>JAJOOR010025719.1:0-11101 GCA_036250505.1 Solanum acaule | reverse complement strand
AGCACCTCTCACCTGTTTTTTTTTTTTTTTTTTTTTAACGGTAAATTTTTTTTTTTATTTATTTTAATTAAACGGATGGGTCAAGCCCATTTATTAAGAAAGAAACAGCACACTAAAAACCAGGCCCAATCAAGAGCCCAGTCCAAAATCTATTCTAACAAAGGAAACAAAGAGGGAACAAATTAGGAAAGGGGAAAAGGGAATCGGGTAAGCATAGTCTTCTCCATTGCAACCCTAACAGAGACATCTGCATCAACACACTGTGCTCCAGCCTCAGAGACCTTCTCCAGCAGTAGTAACAACTCTGTCTACATCAAATTTGGGTGTATTTCATATCAAACGTTAACTCGTCTCACTAACGTCATGAAATCATCCCAATCGGAGACTTCTCCAACTCAATGCATTTGGTCAAAACTTCAGTCAGATGCTGGCCTCCCCCTTTTGAATTTAATCGCTGGCATTTTTCGCAGTAATTACCTAATACAAACTATATATCATGTATCCTTTAGCTTTGACAGGTTGAGCTCATCAGGGAGCTAATACCACTGTCAAAAGCCTTAGGAAACAGCTACATCAGTCTGCCTCAGGTAATCTTCGACTTCTGCGAATCATCGCATCTCCATTTTTGCCATGTATCTCTGTACTTTAACTTAGCTCTCTCCAGTCATATTGTCCACTGAATGAACTTAAACCGGATAAAGCACCTCTCACCTAGCTTTTAGCTTTTGGCTTAAAATAAGTCATTTTTGACTTAAAATAAGTCACTTTGATAATTGTCAAACACTAATAAATAAAAAATTTGCTTAAAAATAAAAATAATTATCTGTTTCTGTTAATTTGCCGCCAAATCTATATTTGTTTTCAAGTGGCAGTTATCAATCTTTTTTTAGGATCAATCTGTTGTTAAGAGTTCTCCACTAAATCAAGCATAAAACAAACTCTATTTCTCCATTTCAATCTCTCCTTCTCTACTGCATTCTCTGTCATTTCAATCTCTCCTTCTCTACTGCATTCTCTGTCATTTCAATCTCTCCTTCTCTACTGCATTCTCTGTCATTTCAATCTCTCCTTCTTTACTGCATTCTCTGTCATGGCTATTACCATTCTTTTACCCGACGCTTCGATTTTCCTACATGCTATTTTGGCCATTTCAAACTTTGCTGGTCTAAAGCTATTTCTATGGTGGAACCGTTCAAGGTTTACTCTATCTGCTGATGGCCTGATCGGTGGTAGAATTTTTCTAGTTCTTGAAGGAAGACAGATTTATCTGTCTTCAGATGATGATCTTTTCTTGTGCGAAGTACTTGCCACAGACTTCTTAAGTCTTTTTGATGATATTCCCCTAAATTTTCGATCATTTTTGGCTATAGAAATTGATCACGACACCTCTTTGATTCTTGCGCCTACTGAAGTTGATAACTGTTTCCTCACCATTAGAGTGGTACCTCAAGAAGGTATATTTCTGTATATTTTGTTTTTGTTATTAAAAAGGGAGGAAGTCAAAATAAGAAGCTATACCCTAGTAATTTTCTTTTCTTTGCAACTTTGCCATCTTCTGGTTTTACTTTTAATTCCATATTCTTTTCAGGTGTTGTCCGTCGGATGGCAATTGGAGGTCGATCAATGATTGTAGGACCTCTTTTTGAGTATGTTTTGGGAGACAACTCTTCTTTTCAATTACCTGTACTGGAGTATTGGCGAACTGTATACATTGTCCGCAATAATATTAGGCATGGTAAGTTATAAGTACTCTTAGTAAATAAGGGAAATTTATGTAGTGTTAGCTTGAACTTTTTCTATTCTTACGGCTGTATAAGTAGATTTAGCTTGAGCTTTTTCTGTTCTTAACGAACTTGCAAATGGACTTCCATAATTTAGAGAAACTCTCTTCGTTATGGCTTTCTTTTCTTTGTTAAAAAAGTGTTATGTGTCCTATTGTGTTTTAAATAAACTCTTTACTTTTGCAGTTCGTGTGATTCTGCGAGCTACTGAAGTCAGCTTTGCAGCTGAAAGTTTTTTGAGCCTTACAACTGTTGCATACTCCCGTTTTTTAACAAGGGTAAGTGTTTACTATAACCTCACCTCCTTCACATTACGGGGATTTGGGATCTTTGGTACCAAAGTAATGGTTGTACAGTTACCTTCAGATTCTGTAGTAATCCCCCAGCTCCAGGATCTAGCATAATTTGATGGGTTGGTATTGGTTCACTAGTCACTGTTGCTACTACCGGAGAAACAATGGTTCCCCCCCGTAGATTCTGGTGCTTTGGCATTGCCCACAACACTATCATCTCTGGCTTTCCATGCTTGAATTAGCCTTCTAGGTCTGCGTCTTCTCACCCAGGTTTTTCCCCAATTACAAAGACAATCAGTCAAGTTCATACCGTTTTGAGCTGATCGATTGTCTTTAAACAAACTCGCCCAAGTTGCTCCTAGTTCATCAGTTTCCACTTCAATCTCTAGATCCACACTATGAGTTGGTGTAGGAGTCTGCTCACCGCTTACCAAATCAGTGGATGGACCTACGGGAGAACTTAGATCCAGCTCTTTAGGATTACTTCCCTCCGAGGTTCCTGGCTGCACTTTCAGTTGCATAGCTGATGGCAATGGTGTAATCACTTGTTTTCCCATACTTACCGAGCTCCCAAAAGTTGTCAGAAGTTCTTTTTGAGGTCGTCCCCGTCCTCGACCGCGTCCTCTACCTTGTCCCCTCACCATGATAACCATGGCGGCACAGGTGAACTACCTTACGCCGTGCTCATGAGAGAGAGAAAAGGTTTTTTAACATTATTAATTCTATCTGAGACCTTTTTTAACAAAATTAAGCTTGAATTTGCTGTAACCTGGTGGATTTGCCACCAGGTTTATGCTACTATTCATTTTCTTTTTCTAGTGTTGAAGAACAACTGTATCATGCTATCTTGTGAAATCCAACATTTTCAGTTGACTAAATAAAGTGGTGTTACCTGCTTTCTGCTTTTATTTTCGTCTTAGAGCGTACTGTGCACTATTCAACCCTGTATTTTCACAACTCATTCCTCTTCGATATATATATCCATCGTTGATTTAGGAATGACCTGTTTTTTTAGAATGGTAAAGTTGTATTCATCAGCAATGAGGGTATGCTGGCAACCAAACAAAAAATTCCAAGGCAAAGTAGTCATGATTACAAAGAGCCTAGGAAATCTACTAACTGATCTACTTCATAAATACCCTCTTCTTTACACCAAAAATATAGCGTATTAATGCAGTTTTCTTTAACTTTCTGCATTGGGTTAGTAATATTGTTAAAGCACCTATTGTTTCTTTCCTTCCAAATTGACCACCATATGCAAGATGGAACTAGATTCCACCATTTTTTCTGTGTTTTACTCCCCCCTCTTCTCATCCAACAATTTAGTAGGTCAGCAGTATGATCAAGCACCACCCAAGGATCTTGAATAATGCTTTGAAACATATACCATATCTGGGCAGTCACTCTACAGCGAAGGAACAAATGATTGTTTGTTTCCTCCTTCTCATGGCAAAAGAAGCACCTAGAAACAATCTGAAATCCTCTTTTTTTCAGTCTCTCCTGAGTCAGGCATTTTTTCAGATGTAAATGGCAGATCCACGCGTTCACTTATATGAAATAACTCCAGTATTGCCACATTATCTGGCTGAGCAGCTATTTTTAGATATTCTTGATTATATATATTCCCAAATTTGGACATACCTACTTGTTTACTGGTTTGAATAGTTTGCTTACTGAGTTCACAGTATTCTGGAAGCCTAGTCTGCCCTTGTCCTTGGCTTTTCATTTCTCCAAGTTAATAACCCCTCTTACTAATTGTTGTTTTTCAACATCTTGCAGTATAATGGCCTATCGGGAGTTCGGTTGGAGAATGGAGTTTGCTATGCTAGATTTTACTTGGCTACCGTGCAGGTAGACTCATATTACTGGGCTTCGTATAGTTCTCGTACGGTCACCATTACCCAAATGGGTAATGGTTCAGATATACGATTTCACTTGGGTATTGGCTACATAGGATACCGGTTTTTGTGAGTGTTTCTTATTTGAATCGCAAGATGGGTACATGCTGTAAGACTATGCCTGGGTGCAAACATTGAGCAACACAGACAGAATTAATGCTGATACACTTGGAACTATAGAATAAATAGAGAGCTAATAGCAGCAAATATGGAGCTGTAAATGATGAACATATATGTCAATGTGATGACTACATTTTACTGTAAATTCATAGTCTTCAAGCCAAGTGCTCTGAACAAATATACTTTGTGATTAGAAAATTTTGAATAGAATATACTAACGCGTAATTGTTCTTTTTTCATGACAGTGATCTGTCCATTACCTACTTAACTTGAAAATGAGCGGATTGAAATGTTTTAATTATCTCTCTATTTTGATTACCGCATTTAATTTGTCCTTTTTTAAAGAAAAAAATCAACATTAACTTTAAGTTTTTTTTTTTTTTTTTTTTTTGTAAAATACCTACGAAGACATTTTCTCATTTTGGCAGAACGATCAAATTATTACAACATTCAACAGCAACACCTACATGTGATTTTTCGGCATGCGATCCTTGTTAGTTTTTTCTAAATCAGTTACTCCAAAGACTCTTAATGATTCTCATGATACTTATAAGTTAAGAAGATTGTCTTTTTAGTTTACAAAATAGTTTAATGATTTTAGTTCAAAAGAGTACTAATTAGCCACTAACATCTTGTTCATCAGTTCCATTTTTTCTCTGCAAAGAGAAAAAAAAAAAACTTAACTATACACAAAATAAGCATCAACCACTATATAACAATAGTTTTACTTTTCATCAGCAATATAAGTTTTACAACATACAAAATAAAAATAATAATAATAATAATAATAATAAATAAAAACGGAAAATAAAAAAAAGGAAAACATACAATTTAATATTTAGTGGTATTCTAATTCCCTCCCTTTTGTTATTTACCTCAAATATCTCAAATATTAGTTACTATTGTTAATTTTTTATTTTTTATTTAATACAATATTTTCTTGCGGGTAAATTTTACTTTATAGTATTCGTTCTAGTGTTGAAATATTAGTTTACCCATTGCCAAAAGCTAGTTTACTTTATAGTAGAAATGTTCTTTGGGGAAAAAGTCGTTGCTAAAATTGTTTCATATATATTGATATATTTAAAGGTATATATTATAATAACTATTGATATAATGTTGATTTCATAGTTGGTTCAAATATTTGTATATTAAATGATTGAATATGTGTTAAAAATACAGTATAAATATGTGATATTTGTTGGCATATATGAGTTATACTAGTGAACATTTTCGCGCGGCAATAAAAATTATTTATAAATTTAGAAATAAACTTACTAAAATTTAATCGAAATAATAACATACATCCATATATATCCTTACAAAATCAATAATATACATTAAAAAATTTCTTCTAATAAAATAAAGTAAAACATGAAATGAAAAATAAAGGTAGATATAAGTAGAAATGAATTGTATTTTAATATCGTTTTTTAATTATTAATTTTTTCAAAACCTTTTTTTTTTCTATTCTCGTATCTAATCTCCCCCTCATTTGTACATATCCTAAATAATAAGCTCTAGTTTAGAAAATAGGTTACTTTCCTTTGAGTTTTCATTCTTTACTTCGTGATTATCTCCGTTTCTTTCCCTCTCTTATTCTACTTCCTCTTTTTATTTTTCTAGACCATTTTCTTTCGATCCTTTCTATATTTATTTATTTATTTATTAATTTATTTAATTAATTTCATTGTTTTCTTGTTTCCCTAATTCTTGTTGTTAGTCAAAGATTGTGCTTTATTTTTGAATAATTAAAATTTTGATACTTTTTTCTACTTTAATATTCTCATTACCTATTTGAAATCTAACGTCTTTCATCTTTTATAGTAATTATCTTCCCTCAATCAATTGAGTAATTATTTAATCGATGTTAAAATTTTAAATTAAAATGATAGGTACTAACACATTAATGAGATTTGAATACAATAAGAGGTAGTTAACGGTGAGTAAAAATAGCTAGTTGAACGTAATTCACTCTTTTTAATTTGAACTAAATTTGAAACTTTAAATATGTCAAAATTAAGTTTGATTTCATTTCTCAGCCAATCAATTTTGTGCATAAGAAAATATAATTTTATTCGCATTATTTTTTAAAACTAATTAAGATCAAGCTTTCGGATATCTAAATGTTTTGAGAAATAATATCAATGAAAACAGTAATAAACTAAAGTTTATACGCTGATGAGAGATCAATTTTCTTTCAACGTTCTTATTTATGAAAAATTTATTATTTTCATAATCATGTACGAAACCACACAAAGAAAAAAAATATTACATAAAATAATGAACAAAAAAGAAAGTTAAACCAACAAATTAAAAGAAACAAAACACATATACGAAATGTATTAAGTTAAATTGCATCTTATAAATATTTAAATAATTATATCTACAAGTATAATCAAAAAGATATATTTGAGATACTCATGATAATAAGTATAGTTTGATAAGAAGTCCATTTGAATAGTTGTTGTAGTTTGTTGATACATTTTTCTTTTCACTTTCTGCAAATGATGGAACAAACTCAATAAAAATTATACTTAACAATCAAAAAAAAGATATAATGCTTAGAAATCATAACAATAAACGTCCATGCAGGGGCGGATCTATGAAGGGGTGTGGGGGTGCCACGCCATCCCCGAACTTCAACGGAAACTCTATATATACATAGGTATATATATATAATATTTATATAAATATAAAGCGTGCCACCTAGAGAACAAAATTGGCTTGTGGTGCCACGGTAGGAGGGCAGCTTTAGAAGGCTGATGTTGCGGGTTCAAATCCCATTTGTACCTATTTTTTTCAAAAATTTGCTGCAGACGTTTTTTAAGAAAAAAAAAGGCTCCAAGCACGCTTTTTTAAGGAAAAACAGCTGACACATTATTTTTATTTTTTCTATAATTGTTAATAGATAAGTCTATTTGGCACCCACGGACTCTAAATCCTAGATCCGCCACTGCCTCCATGCATAAGAAAATCTCAAGAAGAGATCATAGTATCACCTAGAACCATGTATAACCACTAATAAATTTGTTGATACAATTATCCAATAAAAATAATAATTAGAATTAACTGATCTGATGAAATATAGAATCATGAGTTTTTCACCTAGCATATGGGGTTGTTGGAGCTTTGTTCCTAAATTTATACTACCATTTCATTGAGACCGCAGAATTTGAAGAGGTGCAACATTTAATATCTTTTAATAAATATTAATTAGTGGGAAGGAGAAGGGGATTGAAATCAGTTTTTCTGGGCAAAAAAATCGTGCAACACTAATGGATACTATTTAATACTAATATAACGTCAATACCTATTAATAGGGAAGGAAAAAGAGTTTTTTTCCGGTAGAAAATTCTGGGCAACATTAATGGTGAGTTATTGTTTTTTTTTTTAAAAAAAAAGTTAATGGCAAACAAACAATTACTTTTAGTGGTCATAAATGTTAGTTTTATATTTATTTTTTTAATGAGGAAATAATTAAATATAAAGCCATAATTTTTTATATATTTTAAAATGTGGAAAAATCCCAAAAAATTACAAAAAACGACAAATAGGATTTGAGGCCTTAGAGAGCGCCACATCATCGATTTTATGTTTTAGCTTTATATATACTAGGTAACTTGGCCGCGCTACGCGTGGTCATAAAATGTTATATCAAAAGTATAAATTAATTTTTTCATATTATTTGAATATAAAAGAGTTTTTAGTTCAAATTCAATTAAATAGATTAAAATTTAAATTTGAATTCATCTTATTTTTCATTAAACATAAATTGATTAATGTCATATAACTAGCCTAAAGATAAACAAAGTTCACTAAAAGATTATATGAGAAAAGGAGAAGAAAATAGTTTATCCATAACAAAGTGAAAATAAATGTATTTATATGTCGGAATTTATAACGTACATATTCAAAAAGTAGAGTTTAGAAAATAAAATAAAAAATAAAACTGATCATTTTGTGTAATTTACACACAATACATATGTATTAATTAGCTTACTTGTACATATAATATGTAATTTTGTGAAACATCGTAGATTGAAGATAGAGAATTGATTGTTAAATTATAGACTTTCTAATTTTTTTTCTTCACTTATTCTTTAAAAAAAATACTTAATAACATAAAGTTTATAATATGAAAATAATAATAATAAAAAGACTAAATTAACTAGTAATTATATGATAATTGAAATAGATTGTAAGATGTATAAAAATAATTTGATAAAATATAGAAATTGTGATGTCTAAAACCTAAAAATGAGCATACATAAATTATATTAAATTTAAATTGCTAAGTATAGTTGGATTGTCTAGCTAATTATATTTTTATAGACATGAAGGTGACATTTGGATAATCAAAATGTTATAGTAATTTTGGTCACTTCACAGATAATAAAGAACTTGTTTGAACTTTTTTATACTTTTTACACTTTCTTACATTACATACTCCCTTCATTTCAAAATAAATGTTTGTTTTGATTTTTTATTTTGCTTCGAATCGTGTTTTACATAATCATGAAGACTTTAATGATGTTTTTTTTTTTCAATCTTACCCTTATTTAATCAAAAGAAATTTATATAACCAAAAAATTGGGTCAAAGAACTATATCTTTTTTCAAGATATATATTAAAATTAATTTAGTAAAAATATCTTACTTTATAGTCCCGCCCCAAACTAAAAAAGAAAGTTGACATACTACGAAAAGGTGAATATCATGAAACTGAAGAGTACATAACAAAATGAAATTGAATTACACTCTCTATGTTTAAAAAATAAAAACTTTTCCTGAAATGAAAATCCAACAAATTGAAGTATAAATACGGTTTAGTGTAGTTTTAGTAGTAGTTGGTACTCTTCTTCAATGTCTGTTATTTAACTTGAAATAAGAAACACATAGGTGTCTCTTTGGCTCTTTAACTTATGTCTTAGTAGTTATGTGAGAAAGACTTTAAGAAAAATTAAGGAAAACACTATTTCAAATATGAATAAAAAAAATAATCTCAAGTAAGCGTTTCATGAAATAAATAATTATGAACTTTAAAGAAAAAATATAAATAGTTCTATGTGCAATAGTATTTTTAAACATTTGTTAGTAGTTAGTATTATTACACATAAAGTTACAATAACTAATTTGTATCTAAACAAAAAACATACTTGCAATAATAAAAAATTATAAAAATTCAAACTAAAGAAGTTACATGGAGAAAATAAAAACACACACATCTTCCTTGGAACCTTATCATAAGAAAATAGATAAAAATAAGAATACAAAATCAATGCCCACTTTTTTGAGCTCTAGTCCAACACCCTCTTTGACAAACTAATTAACATTCAAGAGTCTTCTTCATCGCGTCAAGTTAAAGCATGAATTTGATAATATAATAATATTACAAAGAACAACAAAATATAAAGAATAATCTTGAGTTGGAATTTCATGAAACAAAAAAAAGTTGTGAATTTATATTGATAAAAAATAGAGAGATATCATAAAGTATCCTAAATTTTATAATTTAATAGTCGGAGTCTATGAATATGAATATGAAAACTTAAAAATCGTGGAATTAATGATATTATTAAAAATTGAAGTTTAATAGATTTACGTTATGGAGGTAAAACTTAAATATTAAATAAAAAACACAAATAAAGTATATAAAATAAATACATTTATATTATATAAAAATATAAATTTTTTGAATTGAATAAATAAAAAGAAAGTAAAAAAAGAGCAAAGAAAGGAAAAAACTATAAAATAAATAAAAATCATAAAATTTAACTATCTTGAACAGTTTGTTGGAATTCTTTTTAAATCAAATGAAAAAGTTTGTAATAATTGATGAGAATTTGAGAAATATTATAGGAAAAGAGAATAATAACGTTAATGACAAAATCAATTAAATATGGCTATTGAAGAAAATATAATTAAATATGATTAGTTGTAATGGTTTTTTATGTTTTAGGTGAATTTTTTGGTATTTTAAAATTAGAAAAATGGCCAAAAAAGATAAATTCGATTGGAATCCTTAGAGAGGGTGACATCGCCGTTTTTATATTCAGTTTTACTATTATATATAAATTTGTAATAAATTAAATATTTCACTTTTACAGTAAAATATTAGTTAAAATAAAAGAAAAAAGATAAATACAAATAAAAGTCTTAGAGAAATGCCACATATTATACAAGAAAAGACAAAGAAATCATACCTTTTACTAGAGCTGTCAATATGGGCTAGCCCACCCCATCTGGGCTAACCCATACAGGCTTTGACATTTTACGGGTCAGGCCAGGCTAGCCCATTTTTGGTGTGGGCCAGAAAACAGTCGGCCCAACCCACAAGTACGTGGGCTACAGGCTTGCCGGGCCAGCCCACTTTTTTAAAAGTTATATATTTTTTTTTATAATTATTAAATTAAATTATAAATTATAATTTAAAAATATTATCATAAATATCGACAAAACAATATTACATGGTGTTAATGTTACTACTTGTTAATCAAATTCACAAATAAAATTATCTTTATAATATTTATTAAGTTTTTTTTCAAGTAAAAGTATAAATATCTAAATAGAAATATTAACCTAACTGTTTTGTAATGATCACAATAAAACACAAAAAATATGACAATATTCCAACCATACAAATGTAAAAAATAAACTCCTTAATAAATCATGAAACTTATGGCGTATCTAACACTCATGAAACCTATGGCGTATCTAACATTTCATGATCATCTTCATCAAGTATATCTGAATCAACTTGTGGGAAGGTTGTCTTAACATCTTCATTTTCATATGCAATTTATATGCGGTTTCAATTAGTTAAATATTAAAAAATAACTAAATTGAGAATTATAATCTTTAAATGTACACAAAAATATATTACCAGTTTGAGAAAAACCATGTAACCAGTTTCGAGTAGCAACAAGTGTTTGGACATTTTCATGGTGGATGCAACTTCTATACTTAGTGATTTCCTAAAAACCTTTAAATAGATTTTGAGTATGGAT
>JAJOOR010025718.1:0-13471 GCA_036250505.1 Solanum acaule | reverse complement strand
TTGCTAAGATTCCCCAAGAAATTTGATGAAGAAACCGCCTTCAATCCAAGCCCTAGCTCCAAGTTCTTGACCTTCTTCAATGGAGGATTGTAGAGAGAGAAATATTTGAGAGGAGGTGGGTTTCTTTTTAATTCTAATTGGAGTGACTTAAATGGAAGAATTTTGGTCTAAAAGGGTTTTATAATTGCTAGGAAAGGCATAGAATAATAGGGACTCAACTTAGGAAAAGAATTAAGGACCCACAAAGTTAAACTTAAAAGTTTTCACTAAACCCGTCTAAGCTCGCCCTTTTTGACAGTGCTTCACTATTTTGGGCATAACTTTTTACTCCAAGATTGGAAAAGGGAAAACTCGGTGGCGTTGGAAAGAGGATTCAGATACCTTTAATTGGATAGGTAAAGGTCCACCTAATTCATTTTGAGCTAAAAGATATTATCATTTGAAGTTGACCCTAAATGTTGTAACTTTAAAAATCTGCCCTTTGCCTGTCTGTTCCAGTGGGATCACTCAAAGGCTGGTCAAATGGGCAGTCCACTAGGCGACCATAGGGGCATAAGGGGGACTCGCCAACCCCTTAGGCGATCTAGTAGCCCTATAGTCAAACAGTCCTTCCAAGGACAAGGCTTCTTTCACCCTAACTCGCTAGCCTAGGCCCTTACTTACACCCTAGCTCCAATTAAGTTCTAAACCAGCATAAACATCAACCTAAGCTCACACTAACCCAAACGTCAAGACTCTAATTCATTCTATCATTTTCCGAGTCGCTACACATACCTAGCCCAACCGTCATTCGAGGACGAATGGTCCCAAGGGTGAGATATTGTAACACCCCAGATTTTTTTTTGATATAAGACTCGAACCATCCTTCGTTGTGAGTAGGATTTTGCCAAGGAATTTAAAATTTCTTAAGTATTAAGGTCAGGTCACTAGATATAGCACCTTGAGTTCCAAAAAGAATTAAAGAGAATTCATTCAAGTCATTCCTTAGTTCTTTTAAGTTTTGGGTCAACTTCAAATGACCATAACTTTCATTACAAGATATGTTAGGAGACCCATAAGATATCAAATGAAAGATCTCTGAGTCCTCTTTCGAACGCCACCGAGTTTTCTAATTTTAAGCTTGTATGAGGGAGATATGCTCTTTTGAAGTCAGGCTGTCCATTTAAGGAAAGTTACCCGAAAATAGGAAGGGTATTTTAGTCTTTTCCTTACCCCCACTTATTCTAAATGCAAATTACACCCAATTAAGGGTCTAAACTGATTAGAATCAGTTTCATTCATCCCCAAAAGCATTTAGGGTTCTAGAGAGGAGATTCAAGAGGAGAAAATGTTCAAAGTTTCAAGCGTTCGTTCAAGAAATTCAAGATTTCGCCAACCTAGTTCTTTGAGGTATGTAAGCTTCCAGAGTGTTGAGTTTGTTGACCCACACGCCAATCATAAGTTTCTTTTGAGAATCTATCCATAAATATTGAGCAATTTAATTTCTTGATGAGTTCTTGATAAGTGTTCTTAAAGTTTCCTTATCGATAAAGTTTTGATGTACCATTCTACTTGGGTCAACTTCAAACGACCATATTTGTTAGAATATAAAGAGTTACGTGGCCTATAACCTATAAAATTAAAGGTATTTGAATCTACTTTCCAACGCCACCAAATTCGCATCAATCCAATTTCTGAGTAAAAAGTTATGACCGTTTTAGTAACCAGATACAATATTGTTACGAATTAGCCGACGGGAAAAACATTAAAAAAGGGTCGTTTTTGTCTTTTTACTTCCAAGAAAACCCTGAACGAATTTCTTGACTAACAAAAGGCTCAAAATAATCAGATTTTCATCTTTTAACCCATCATTCTCTTCTCTCTCAAACCCTAGGGCAGAACTCTAAGAAAAAATAAAGTAGAAGACTACATTCAAGATTCTTTCAATCTTTTTCAAGATTCTTCTTCAAGGTAAATCTTTCTCCGAGAATTCCATTTTTTTTCAACTCAAATTCCTCCATACAATTATTAATCACTAATGAAAATCATAATTCTTGGCCATAGAGATTTCAAGAAACTAATTCAAGAATCTCAAGAAAGGTTTTCTTGATCGTTTACCTTCAAGCTAGGGTTTTAAGACTTCTAATCAAGTTCTTCAAGATTGATCCAGGTATGTAAGGCTATCATAATGTTGAACTAGTTCGTCCTCTCACCCTACATCTACTTTCAAATCAGTAAAAGAGAAATGTAGGATTCTACCCCTAGATTTGAGTATTCTTAAGATAAGTTAATTTTGAGTTCTTGAGTTCATGTTTCTTTTAAAAATTCTATTCCTAATTATTGAGTTTCTATATTTCTATTGAGATCCTTGAGTTGACTTGTTCATGTCTATAATTCAGCATGAACCCTATTTGGAGTTATAAATCTTTGAGAAGTTTTTCAAAGCCAAGACTTGAGTTTTAAACTGAGTTTTGAAGAAATAAGTATGAGATTTAGAAGAGTTGTACACATGAGTTCCATATTGTTATTTAGACCCTTGAGTCGAGTCATTCATGGCCATAAATTCCGCATGAACTCTATCAGTTGAGTATATTTGAGAGGAGTAGTATCTTCAAGTTCTAAGTCTTGAGTATTGAGTTCCTAATCATTTTGGGATAATATTCCTAATCATGGGGCTACTACATGTTACCCATGAAGTTCCTTGAGTTGAGTAGTTCACGCCCATAAATCTGCATGAATCCTATGAGTTGAGCAGTCTTGAGATGAGAGGTATCATTGAGTCCTTGAGTTGATAAGTTCATGCCCATAATTTCGCATGAACCCTCCGAGTCGAGCATTCTTGAGATGAGTAGTATCATTGACTCCTTGAGTTCTGGAGTTGTTGAGTTCCAAGTATTGAGTTCTATGCATGGTTATTGAAAACCTTGAATTGAATTGTTGACGTCCATAATTCGGCATGAACCCTATTTTAAGAAGTCTTTTTACAAATTATTTTAAAACTTGTTTCAAAGACTTGAGAACTGAGTTGAGGAAGAGTAGAGCTGAGTTCATTTTCTTTAAAATGATATATGGGAACTAAGTATTCCCAAGTGTAAATGTTTTTACATTTAAGATGAGAGAAAACTGAGATTTCCAAAAGAATTTTGAGTAGTTTGAGTACCATCTTTTTAAAAAGAAAGATTTTTGAGTAATAATCTCAAAATGCAGAAAGAGTTATGTTTTTAAACATATGAGCTAGTATATTTGGGAGTAGTATTGAGCATCGATATGGGGGAAAGTTCATACAACTCATAACCCCCATAATCCATGTAGCCAACGTGGGTAGAAAGGGTCATACTTTTTTGCTGATTCCTTAATGCTTTTAAGCATAGACTAGTGGATCCACTTAGTAGTAGGTTCTATACCCCGACAAAGTATAGGACAATTCTGGCAGCGTGGGCTAGATGTTGTATCATCACATAGCTCATAGTGATGGTTGTCGGTTAGAGAATCTCCCACAGAGTTATATTGTATTTTTATATACAAATTTAGTAGTTATTGTATTCTTCAATATATTGAGTTGCTATCTACTGCTTTAAACGATTTATATATATATATTACATCTTTCATTGTTGCTTTATCTTGAGTTGAGTATCAAGATTTGAGTATCTTGAGTTGAGTACCTTTGAGTTGAGTATCATATTCTTGAGTTTAGTTTAGTTGAGTGAGTTGAGAAGAGGTAAGTATATTTCCTTTTCATCAAGTTCAAGCTTATGTTTATGCTTTAGAATTTCCCTTACATGCTCGTACATTCCATGTATTGAGTCATTTGGTCTGCATCATTTCATGATGCTGATACAGGTATTCAGGATCATCAACAAGCGCTTCGTTGAGGTCATGTGATATTTCAATCAGCTTTGGTGAGCCTTTTCATATTCCGGAGGACTTCACATTTATCTTATAGTTAGTAGTTTTGAGATGTCATGCGTCTTGTCCTGATATTCTTCTGTAATAGTAGAGACTTCATAGATAGACAAAGTTGAGTAGTTTTCAGTATGTATCTTCTTTGAGTTGTTTTTCTTACAAACTCTAAGTTTATCTTTTGAGTAGTTTTCAGATCGTTTTAAAGATTGAGTATTTGAGTTATTGAACTTAATTCAGTTTTTTAAGCTTTTGTATGCTTGAGTTAGTCTTCCGCTTATAGTCAGCCAGGATGAGGGTTAGCTTGGGGACTAGCAATGGTTCTCGAGTGCCGACCACGTCCAAGGTGTAGGCTCGGTTCGTGACAGATTGGGTACAAGAAAACTTTTTGTTTTGATGAAGAAAGTAGCAGTGAAGATAAAGAAAGTGTATACTGGATTGTGAAACAATATTGTCTTTATAAAACTACAATGGATGTATTAAGAGAACGCGGGGAAATCAAACATGAAGACTGTTGTGTGTTTCATTACAAAGAAAGGTATTTTAGGTAAAAATCATCAAGATATTCCTATAACAACCGAGAATGTAGTTCCTGATTGTGTCTCAAATTCGTCGAGAGATCATGATGGATGGTTATATGATGCAAAAATTTGGAAGCCACCATCATTGGGTGAACCATTTAAAGCCTTGATTGATGAAGAATTTGGATTACTTTGATACACCTGATCCTGAATATCCACATTGGTGCACTAACATCAATATATAGTACTAGAATGACTACTCCCTTTTGATTATACGAGTGTCACTTTGAGCTTGAGGTGCATCAGCATCGATCGCCTAGTACGTGTGTTTAGTGTCACAAGATTGGAAAATGGTCGAAACATAACCCAAATAACTTCCATTTTGTTGAATGCTAGACGGCATCTACATAAGTTGGAATTCAGTATGCCTATTAGGAGATTTTCCAAAGCCTGGAACCTGGTCATTCCCAGCGCAAAACAAAATACAGCAGAAACAATGAGCTACTTCACATTAAAAGTCAGAAGATGGCAATGACGCACCTCAATCTTACCATACTCTGATTTCCCAAGACTTTAAACTGCATAGAAATTGTGAAAATGAAAATATGTATGTCAACTGGTTACATTCTATGGTACCCTGACCTTCAGTTTGCTTTGAACTACCCATGTCAGTCAGTTACATACACATAAGTGACAGTTCTCCCCAGGTCAAGGCTTCAACGTAACATAATTTAAGGGTATATCCAATCATAAATTAAGGCAACAAAGAATATGGGAGGGGAAAAATCAGTCAGCAGCAATACATCATCAACATAAAGGACTTTTGTGCAAAAACATTTGAAACCCCTATTCAAGCAGGAGGATCTTCTATCCTGTTTCGTGTTTTTGTTAGATATGGAGGGAATTAACAAAATGCTCAAAACAGCAAACACAAATGGCTAGTTGAGAGGTTTTAATGTGACTAGAGATGGAAGGGAAAGTTTAGAGATGACACACTCATCTTTTGTGGGCCAGAAGAACATCAACTCAAGCTAATTAGGATCTAACAATCTATTATGAATCATATCATCATATCATATATTATTATAAGTGGGAACATCACAAATGAAAAGTTGAAATACCAAAATGCCCTTGTAAAATTAAATGACTCTATCACCATTTTTAAGGTTAAAAAAATTCAGATTTTCCCACTTTTAGTTATCTTTTTTCACTATTTCTTTTCATTTTATTTAATAAGAATTCCAAAAGTCCATGTAATGTGGGTAATATCTTATAAACAGAAGTTCAAAGATCACAATTGATGTTACAATCGTTTCTAAGCCAAAATGGTGGGTCTTATTTTGAGTTTGAACTTCTTTTGTATTTCCTCTATTAATGTTTTGTTCAATTCTCTGAGCTTTGTTCTTAAAATTTCTCTAGTAAGCACTTGTTTTCTTTTTTTAAAAACTTTTCATAAGAGTTTTAGGTAATTATAAATGTATATTCAGTTTTGATATGAATTTGTTGGAAAATATGGGTACTACAAACAGAGGTTAGAGGCTATTTGAAGGAATTGATTTTCGATCATGTGAAGGGATTGTTGTACACAAGTGCAAATAATATTAGATTTGTTGTGCACCTGAAATGCTTTTTTTTATATCAAATTGAAGATCACATGAGGTAAAAAAACTCATAGTCTCATTAGTCTGTATTGAAATATTTATGAATACATGAGGTACGTTTCTTTTAAATTTCTCGACTTTTAAAGTTTAGGTAGTGTGAATACTCTTTGCAATAATAAATAGATATTATTTACAAAACAATAACATGCACTCTTTATTCATCGATATATAATTCATTCCCTTTTGGATCAAGTTACCATGAATTTTTAATTTTAGGATTAGATTTTTTCCAATTCAAGAATCTCTTAATATACTTTCTAATTAGTAATTATATTTGGATATTTAATACTACAGAATAGTAATCATGTATAGGAATAAAAGGCTAGAGAATTTACATAATCTCAAAAGTATCCAATTATGAATAGATGTTATAATCATATAGGATGCAGTTAAAGAACATTTTTACTATGATAAATACTACTACTAGATATCCTACATAAAAATTGCCGTACATATTGTTGGGTTAAGATAAGTTACTATTATTGTCATCAGGTTCTTTATGATAGTAGTTTTTTCCCAATTTGACAATATTCATGAGTTATGCTTCTTTTTTTTTCACATGAATGGTTTTAAAAGTGGGAAATTTTGACTTATAAAGTTGAACTGCATACTATAAAATCACCCAAAAATTGAAAAAATTTTAATTAAACACTGATCTTACTACAATTTTTATGATAAAATATCAATATTCGTTCTCACAAAGATTTAAAAAGTTGAACTTAAAAGAAATACAAATATGAGAACCATTCATATTAACTTAATTAATTAAAGAAAGTTAACAGTATATCTTTGGGCAATTTTGTACATTTAACATAACTTTAATTTAGGACCACAAGATTCAAAAGTCTTCTTTATTTTCTTAAACTCCGTGTCAAGTCAAACTAGATCATTCTTTGTGAAACGGAGGGAGTATTATATAAGAACTCACAATGAATTTGCATTGAGAAACCTTTACATTTGTAAAGTTAGCTCTTGAATGCTATATATACATATACAGTATAAGTAACATTTGTAATATGCGAAAAGATATATAATTTATTTTATTTAAAATACTACTTTAAATGTATTTATTAAATCACTTTGTTGGACTATACTAAATATTTATTCAAATACTTTAACATAATAAAATCATCCCACTTTATGGTACTACATAGATATATCGTTGTTGTTGTGGTTGTTGTTGTATAAATTAAAACAATTTGAACTATCTATTTGTCGCGCCTCGTTTTTCGCAAAACGGGTTTCGGTGCACGACCTAACAACTCTTTTGGAGCTTTTGGGTTTGGATTGAAGAGTCGCCACCTAACGAATTAAGGCACGTTAGGGCACCTATCTAACCTAACTAAGTCTAGTTGAGGTCAACGAACCAGAGATCAGGGTAAGGGTTCAAATTACCTCGAGGGGAAGGTGTTAGGCATCCCTCGAGGTCCACAAATGTGGGTCCCAGACGTATCTCATGCAATTTAAGTGGGGGTTACAAGTAGCATTTAAGGTCACTTCATTTATTATTTTATTTAATTAGCATGATGACTAGGTGATAACTATGATTAAACAATTAAGATCAATTTATTTATTAATTTAATAAATTAAGCATGCAAAAACTAGGTGATAACATAATACTAAATAACTAACAAAATAAAATTTAAAAGAAATAGCGAGAAGATAGAAAAGCAGACAAATATATAAGTGAATATCATTTTTATTTAATTAAACTACCCCAAATAAATATAAGTATAAAACAAGTAAAGGAATAAGGGAAAGGGAGACTCTGAGAAACTTTAGGATCAGCACTCGACTTTTCTTTTTTTCGGTCGGCTTCTCGTAGGGACAGACAAAACCAAGGTTTGTCATTAAGACCGAGTCGATGTCATCATCTCCGTAGGGCCTAAACTACCCCTACCCCACCACCGCATGCTTTTCGTCTCTAAAAGGTGCCTAACGTCCCCGCTTAAGGTCCAAGAGGCATTTGACTACTTTTAGGATGGTTTTAGACAAAAATAAATATAAGGTTCCTAATTAGGCCCACTTAGACACCAAGTCAAACAAATAAGATGAACATTTAGCACATGAAGTCTCAAGTTGGCCTCTAGATTTTATTAATCATGCTAGCAAACACACATAATTGTGAAAGGTTTCATGCTAAGTGTGTGAACAAACAAGCATTATAACCGGCAACAAGCAACACAACAATATAACAGTTAATTAATGAAAGGGCAGATAATTATGACACCAGGAAAATTTTAGTTGTAAACTGATTTATTTTTATTAATAAAGTATGGATAAATTATTTATTAGCTGATTAAAGTGGCAAGACAATTATTCATAATGCAAAAAATTAAATATTTCGGGAAACATTTTATTTAAAATGACAGATTATGCAGAAATAACATATTAATGCAGTAGCAGATTAGACTGTTATGTGAAATTCATTTTAAATGACAGACTGTTCAAAATGCAGAAAATAATTAGTAGCCAATTTTAATAAAGATGAACACATAGCGAATGCAGAAATTTACCTTTTAAAAACAGTAGCAGTTTTTATCAAGGACATATTTAAGATTAAAACATGATGTAGCAGATTTGTTTAAAGTATATTATTGAACAGAGGCAGAAAAGTGAGTAGAATATCAAAATTATTTCATCATGCAGATTTGGTTAAGAACAGATTTTATTTCATAATATGCTAGGGATTGCTCAAAATGGTTAATTACATGATAGCCTTATAAGTCCTATAGGCATGATTTCTAAGCGAGATGCTAAGACTAATTACCAATCCTATAGGCGTACTTTCTATATGAAGATGTAATAATATCCAAAGATCTATAGGCATGACTGTCTAAACCCCAAGTAGCATGTAAAATAAGAATAAACCTTATGATCATAATTTCTAAGTAGAACATGCTGAAAATTATAATACTATTCCGTCAAAACCTATAGATATGAACTCTAGGTGATCTGACTTTATTCACATGAAGCAACTATTTAAAACTGGTTGAATGAATTGATTATTTCACATGCTGGAAATAGATTACAATTATTTTCTAACAAATTGCAAATTGACCTTCTAAACATGCAAGCAGATAAGACTTTACGAGTTTAATTTATTAATATGCAGAGGGGAATAGAGACTCAAATTAATTAGCCGACTTGTTTTCAACAACGAAGTACATATTCAGATTTTTTTTTTAAAAAAAGGATTCAACAATAAATTAATTGGTTTTACGCGAATTATTTATTTTAAGAAATGCTCGCATGCTCCAAGTGACATAGTCAAATTTTATAGCAAATACATATAAATAGTATTTTAGTAAATAAATAAACATTTAGCACATAATTCCCCTCCCCCCTTTAGACGATCCCCCAAATATATTTCATATATATACTAGCGTTAGAGCGGAGTTAATACAACTATTACAATACCAAATAAAAAAATGAAGCAATGCGACTATAATAATAGAACTAAATCCCGTCCGGAACCCATCTCAAGCGACTCTTCATCACTTGAACTCAAAGTTCGAACCCTGTTAGAATGCAGTGCAATATAGGAGCAAGTAATGATAACACATAAAAAGACAATTTAATATAGCAAAATGATAAAACTAACTATATGGGTACGCACATAATATTAATTAATTCATGTGTACAAGCAACATACGGACATGTGAGAATTCAAACAAGTTGTGGAGAATATATAGTCACACATTGAGGAAGAAAGGGATAAGGGAACTAACCCGGATGCTTCCTTTTATTTAATTCAACCATACAATCATGCAACAATACAAAACGAAATTACACTAGTGAAGAGAACAAACCAATTAAGCATAATACAGTTATCAGCAATGCAGACGAACTTAATCTGATACTAGACCCAAACACAACAATACCGAGTAAAGATAACACTTGGAATGTTCGTAGATTTTCAAACTTTTAGAGTATAGAGTATTTTTTAGTTATTCCTAGAATGTCTAAGTCTCAGAGTGTGTCCACCGTGAGCATGAGAGATGGTAAACATGAATGTGGCATCTGTTTATATAGGGAATAGGGGGCATCACAAGAAAGGGAATAGAGTAATTTAAGCAATTTGACAATTTATTTCCTTAACCAAAAATAAAAATCAGCAGAATTATTTACCTTAACCGGATGGCTTTACCAAAAATAAACAAGTAAAAGATGATTAGATCCTAATTAACCCAAGAAAAAACAATTAAGGAAGTTACTATGCTGATAATATATAAATTAGTGGAAGAAATAATTAACTAAGGAAGGGAATATTTTTGGGGATCAATTACCATTGTTTCCTTAATCATAATGGAAGCAAAATCAGTCTTTAATTTATTCATTTTTTTTTACCAAATATAAACAAGAAAGAAATCTGTCAAATTTTACCAAATGACCAATACCTTACCATATATAATTTATCATATCAATTTAAACATACTCTACCATATATAAGCAAGTAAGAGAAGTCAATTAAGGATAACCATAAATAATAGTATACTGACAATTATTAAAAATTCACGAAATCAAATATATTGAATTACCAAAATAAATCTTATAATCAAATTTGATCCATTATCAAATAGTCTACACTACAATTAAGAAGGCTAGATTAACAAATTACAACAATATGCAAAGATCAAATTTAGATATTAACGGGCAGATTTTTGGAGACAAACTTATGCAATAAATCAGTGAGAGTTGTATCCAATGCAAGCTCAAATAGCTTTCAACCCAAGAATTATGAACAATTGTATATTACTGAAACATCATATACTATAACAAGCATAATAAAACAACAATAAGAAATTATACGCAAAAATATGAATAACTTAAAAGAGGAAAAAGAGGGAGTAACGAATTTAGAAGAAATACCGGAGACGAGATCCATTTTCAAACTGACCCAAACCTTGTACTTCACCGAAACTCGCTTGGTAGGAGCTGCTGCTGACTGCTCGCTACACGGAGTTGATGTCGTTGTTGTTGTCCGGCGGCTGGAGAAGAGAGAAAGAGGCGACGGGGAGATGAGGAGAAAAGGAAGGCGGAGGGCAGCATGTGGCGTGCTGGCTGCTGCTGTCGGTCGCCTGGTGTTGCTGTTCTCGCCGATCTGCTGGACGCTGCTGCCGGCTGCTGGTGTTGCTGTCTTCGCCGGAGCTGATGCCTCGAGCTTGTGCGCTGCCGGAGCTGCTGCCTAATGGCTTCGTCCTCCTCGCTGCTGCTGGTTGCTGCGCCGGCTGATGGTTACTCTCGCCGAGCTGCTGGCCGGAGGGGAGAAGAGAAAGATGAGGCGAGGAGAGAGAGAAGAGGAAGGAAGAAGACGGCGCCTCGCCTCTTGGAGGTGGCGATTTCACCGGGAAAGAGGAGAGGGGAGGTGGTGGTTTGGAGAGAGGAGAGGAAGAGAATGAATAATCTTAGGGTTTTTGGTCTTGAGAAATAAAATAGGCAAGAATAGATAGATTTAATCTAGTCCATTGATCTAAATGCGATGAACGGTCATGATTAGATCTTGAGCTTGATTAAGGTGTTGGACGGACACTATTAAAAGAGTGAGTCTTGAATCTCATTTGAAATTGATTAGATTCGGATGGCTAAAATTGAAATAACACGGTCTAGAATTGAAATGAATAGGTGACTATAATTGAAAATAGAATTTGAATTGAGATGGTTAGAATTGAAATGAATTAGTATAGAATAGGCTAACATTTAAACAATTTTGAGGAAACTTTTTTAAAAAATGCTATCCAATTTAAATACTACAAATATTATAATATTTTTATATAATTAAAATCACTTTAATTTTAAACATTTGAATAAAATAATTATTTTGAGTTTTACTAATAATTTTTAAAATATTTTAATAACATTTACGATAATTTTATAAAGCACGCATACTAAAAATGTACAAATTTTAGACAAAATCGACTAAAACTTTAGAACTCAAAATATATTTTAAAATGCGTATTTAATCGGATAGCATTCCCGAAAGGATTAAAGGTCGGTCAAAATTGGGTGTCAACACTATTCAAGGTCCTTCAATTTATAAGCTTTATAATTTAACATTGTCATTCTCTGTTGTTTTACAACTTTGCGACCGAACATCATGTTTGTGGATATTAAAAGTATAACAAACTTTTATTTTGTTTTATAACACTAATATGTTATCAATCAATGTCACTTTTTTAAAAAAACTGTATACATATTGACATAGAGTGCATGCGCAAAGCACGTGTCCAGAAACTAGTGTAACTATAATGGAGGACCCATGTGATAAGATGTCAAATTACGGCACCTCGGGTAGATGCCTATATATAGAAGAGGGAACTAGTAGGGTGGATGCTACCAACGTGTCTGTTATTTCTTAGTTTCTTAGATTAATCTAAAACCTCCCTCCATCTTTCTTTTTATTTCTACTTCTTCCCTAGTACTCCCTCTGTCCCATTTTATGTGGCACTTTTCGAATTTTGAGATTCAAATAAGTCTATCTTTGAATGTAATTTTTTCATAGATCTTTTAAATATTTTGAATTATCAATTATTGTGACTTATAGTACTTTTTACGTAGTTTACAAATATATAAATTTTATTTCAAAAAAATTGAAGATTCCATGCGCAAATTACCGGTCAAAATAAACTGTTTGACTCTCGAAAAATGAAAAGTGTCACATAAATTGGGATAGAGGGAGTAATTAGAACGGAAAAGGGTTAAAATTGCCCCTGAACTATATGAAATAGATCATTTATACCCTCCGTTACATTTTGGGATCAAAAATACCCTCGTCGTTATCCCAAGAGACCACAAATACCCTTCAAAAGTTAACATTCTAAATTTTTAATGACGTGGCAAGCCACATAGGACTGATTTATCCACCTAAGCTGCCAACTAGGATTTCCACTAACCCATCAATTTATCCTCCCAAAAATTAACCTCTATAAGTTCCATAACTCAAGCAATGTATTCAAAGTTATGTATTTTGTTACTAATTCTACATTTCAATACCATGTGGCACGAAAAATGTTGAACATATTATTTATTTTGATAAACAACCAGATACTAAGTGTGGAGTTTTATCCAAAGTTGTTGTAGGAAAGCTACCAGCTCATCCGCATAATCAAGAACCATTTGTCGAGCAAAACAATATTCAAAATAATTCCAGTGCTCAGTTTAGTTATCTAAATTACTATCGATATAAACAATTAACTTGATATTGAAAATTAAATCACTTCCTCAATTGAATTGATGGAGCCTCTGACATTGCTTCAATGATAAAGAAGATTCAATTTTTTTAAAACATATGTCTTCCTGCTGATTGAGATAATTACTCAAAAAAAAAACTATCCCGAAGGCTCTTTGGAAATCTCAGTTTCCAACCTTGTTTAAATGTAAAGACATTTCTTTAAAACTTCTTTGGGAATA
>JAJOOR010025717.1:0-15475 GCA_036250505.1 Solanum acaule | reverse complement strand
CCCCCCCCCCCCCCCCCCCCCCCCCCCCCCCCCCCCCCCCCCCCCCCCCCCCCCCCCCCCCCGCCCCCCCCCCCCCCCCGAGAGAGAAATGCGCAGATAAGTTTGGATAACGGAACACCCACCTGTCAAATGACACATTATACTATGTACTACAATGGATTGTCATTACTAATAAAAATCTATTTTCTTCTCTGTCATTTCTAATAATGACGGTCTAACACATGAAGTTCATTTGCGAGTGGTATGAATTTCACTAAAAGAAACTTGACATAGGACAGGCAGACATTTAACAAGTTCCAAATTTATAATCAATAAAATGGTAAACAGCTTATCCCATAATCCAAAGTTTTATCTTCCTTGTTTAACCAGCGATTTAAATATCATTGAAGGAAATCAGAGCACTATATCTGGTTGCAAACATCTAGTTGGGTTTAGGATGCAAACGAAACATTTTTAAAGGGTAAAGATTAAAAAAAAATGGGTAAAACAACTCTAATACAATGAAAGGGGCGGGAAAGATAGTAAAGGTTGCACCTGACCAAGTATCAGGCAGTTTGTTGCCTTGAATAGTATACGTCGTGAGTACAAGGAAATTCATCCAAATAATTTAGGAGCGCATGCTCCTTGGGTATATTCATAGGAGTATAGTTTAAAAGCATGAGATAAGACATCCATAGTTCATTATACAAGAAAACAGTTTTTAGCTAGAGAACTAACTACTAGATAGTGCTTGGGCATATTGTTTCTACGGACTCTTCCGAAAAAGCATGTTGGAAAATGCTGACATATGTACTTACACTTCCATTATTCTCTGCAACACACTGTGAAGATGACTTTCCATGTTGCGGAGCTGAGATAAACCAAGAAATTCAGAGTATTGAAGAAACCATATACTATTCAAGGCGTATATGGTTTAGACATATCTTTAGATGTTTACTCACCATCTCCTGCCTCAGGTGGTTGCAAGCTACTCAACAGATTCACAATTAGATCCTAGTAGCAGAAAACAGTAGAAATAAAGAGAGATCTCTGTTCAATAAGTAGAAATAAGGAGACTATTAAAAAAATGGACAAGAGACTTTTTATTCTTCTGCCCTTTTATTAGGAAAGGAAGGAATACTGAGGAAGTAGTCTTATATTCCTACCATGAACTTGAAACATTACCTGTTGGATTGATGTCTGTTGAAAAAGATTTTGTAGGTGAGGCATCAGAACTGAGGCAGGAATATTATCAAGGCCAAGCTCTTTTGGTATTCGACTGGGAGGCTGAAAATTGATGAGAAATATCCTACCATTAGATCCATTAATACTTTTTCTTCTATTTTGTTTTAACTTGTTTAAGAAAAATGGAGTTTTGATACGGGAAAGGGAAGTTTTTTATTTTCTCCTATCACTTAGCCGTGGATTTTAAAGAAAGGACCAATTCACAAACCATCAGTTTAGATTCCATTATCCAGTCTCCAACACTAGCAGTCTTCCTCAATTGTGACCCCTGGAGATCACATGGATCTTATGTCAAAGATAGTACAGGACGTAGATTATCTTATGTTAAATATATAAGGCAACACTACACAGCTTACTTGAGAAAATTGCAGAGGAACTATACATGATGCAATATCCTAGCATACATATTGTTTCAACAGAAATGACATACCTTTACAAGATCTACATTTTCTGATGTCACAGAAAACCTCCCTTTTATTTGAACCAAGTTGACCGTGGACTTGTCATCTGAAGAATCTTTGAATCCTGGAGAGAAAATAATAAATGTTAGCATAAAGCAATGTCCAGCTTCAGTTGACATGTGACTGGACAAAGACTATCCCTATAATACAAAATAAAACAATATTAGGAAAAGAACTTGTGTGGAATGCATAATACCCCCAGATGAGTTAATTGGAGCTGATTTACTATTTGCTGAAGCTCGGTTTGGAAGCATTAGAGGTCCACTAAAGCTGGGCGCCCTTCGTACTTGATGAGCTTTTTCTGCTTGTTGGTTTTCAATCTTACTTCTGTTGCAGAAGCATAAGTTACATGAGGCAAAGTTCTCATTTAGATAACATGTAGCAAAAATGCAAATAAAATGCATCTAAAATTAACAATTTATAATACTTCGCTATGCACAAACCAGTGAGTAAACACAACAGATAATATCCTATTGAACTAATCCCTAGTCTCAAGATTAGCCTCGTTAAGAAGTTACCAAAGCGCTAAACATAGACTGAGAGAATTCTGTATCTGTTGGTATTCTTTTTGTTTCTTCAAAATAAATGGAGTAATAATCTTAAAGAAATGGGTAACTGACAAGAAAGATGGTAAAAAGACCAATTTCGAGCTTATGGTTCGGAAAGCTTCAGGCACAAGGTAATTTTGATAAATTTCTTTCGGCATAACAGCTGATTACATGAACTGATAGAAACGAATCTTTGTTCCAGAATCATCAGATTCAAAATTGCATTGGTGAAACACATGATACAGTAGATTAAACAAACAGTATAAGACCTTTCGAAGTTGGCAGATCTTTCTGATGCCGAATGACTTAGCTCAACACCTGGCATAAGTGGTCCACTCTGACTTCGACAAGTTTTTGCTGTTTGACATTTACTTTTGGCTTGCGCTGCGTCTTTGTCTGAGTTAAGGGGTGGCAGCTCTGTTTTTGATGAATTCTTCTTCAGTTCGCCTTCCTCCTGATGGTCCGAATCCAGTTTATTACATTCCAAGTCTTCTCCCTTCTTTCTCTGGCATTCAGCTAATGTCACTTCACCAACACTTCCTTGCTCACTGAAACAGAAAGAATTGAGGGAAAATTCAATAAAAATTTATTGAAATGACAATACTTATGATGATATATAAAATAATGGTAGTGTTCCTCATATGATACCCAATCCATCATATTTGATGTTGATGATAAAACCTTTTTTATTCTCCTGGAGACAGATGATGCTTACGCTACCTTTGAGAAAATTGATTATTGTCAACAGTAGAAGATATGAACCCCTAGAACAAACTTTTAGTGAAAACACACATCATTTATGGGTTCTCGCTTTATTAAGCTTAAAGAACTTGAGCTCATTAATACTTGACGTTCAAACCATGATCAGATTTCCTCACTGCTAACTAATGCTACAAAAACATCAGAAACTAACTTGGTATTTCTTCTATGATCTGTAAATTACAAGTGACTGACTCGTAGTTCACTTTGTTAATCTTGAAAAACTCAAGCTCATTAATACTTGACGTTCAAACCGTGATCAGATTTCCTCATTTCTAATTAACCCTACAAAAACTTCAGAAACTAAGACTGACTCGTAATTCTTTTTCCCTACCTAACTGGGTAACATGGAGTAGGTACAAGGGTACTTTCTACAGTGGCTGAAAAGAAATAGTTTCATAAATACCTGGAAATGATATCTTGTTTTAAGGATGATTTTCCAGCATTTAGAGCAGAAACTGAATTCTCCTGCCAATACACAAACATTCTCATGCCCTGAGATACTAGGATCTAAATTAGATTTTTAAAAATCCAAGAATGTATTATTATTTATTCCAGATAAATAACTTGAGAATATAGCTCAAAAGTTTTTTTTGATTACAAGATAAAAATAATAATCTCAAAACTGTATAAAAATAAAAATCTCAAAACTGCATAAAAATAACATTGCTAAGGACCTTGTAGTTCATATAAGATTTTATGCTTTCATCTTCTTCCCTAATCTCAGGTATTTCGTCATCATCTTGCACCTGCCACGGTGAAAGTGAAGTCGGCCTTTTTTGAGTTCAGGAAAAACACAAAGAACAAGTTGAAATTATCTTTATCACTTTATAGATGCATTTTCATGTACATACCATTGAAGCTTGAAACTTCAAATCCTCCAGATCAAAGTTCCAGGCACTAACACCTCGTTGGTATTCACTCTGAAAAGAGCATACAAGATATTAGAATAGAACAAATATCAAAGGAGCCAACCATCCTGTTTATATTCAATTTTAGGAGCCACTGGTAGAGAAATTATAAGCTAAAATTACTAGTAAACAGAAGCAAACCACCCCAAAAGGAAAATTTCTTTGCTAATTATGTCAAGAACTGCCCCAAGCTTAGGCAGAATATGCATATGCAACCATTTCAGCCAAGAACATAGAGCAAAAGAACAGAAATTAAGCTTCAGACAACAAATATATGCAGGGAACTGAAGAGTGCCTTTCTCGGCCTTTGTAGCTAAAATCAAGTGTAATATAAACACAAGAAACTGAAGACGGTCTAGCTTAAAAGGCAGAAAAGTACCAAAAGAAAAGCTTCAACAGAGCTTTACAAAGAGAGCAGCAAAGTAGCAGATTTCCCCTTTTTGGGAAGTTGAGAACAACATCACACAACAAAATGCCATCAATCAACAATTGCCTGAAACAGTTCCACAGGAAGAAAAAAAATTGCTTCAAACCTGTGATATTGCTTCCTGCTCAGATGAAGGCATTTTCTTTGAGGCTAGTTGTGCAGCATCTTTAAGCTGGCAATAGTTTCGTCAAGGAAAAGTTAAACGATGCTAAGAAAGAAAAAACCATAGAACAGACCTATTATGAGATACCTGGAGCATTTTTACTCGACTCCCTAACGATGGTAAGTCGGCAAACAGTTTCTTTACAGAAAGCTCTGGAGGTTTAACTTTTTTGAAAAAAATGTGCTTCAACAATTTTTCAGCAGTTGGCCTTTTAGTTTGATCTTTTACCAAGCACATGGCAACCATTTCCTTGAAAGACTGTTAAAGAATCAAAAAGTTTTGGATTTCATACATGAAAAGAACAAAAAGCATTGAACCATACTCTAGAGCAAGATCATCAAAATATATCTAGCATCTAAATCAACCACTGCAAACTAAAAAGACTACCTTTGAGAATTTCTTATCACGGTCATAATCAAGTCCAGGAGGAGCACTGTTTATGGTCATCAGCAGAACCTATCACAGGAGAACCAAGGTCTCTAAGTTCAGTTAACACATATACAAGCATATCGCTAAATTATTTATTTGAAATTGATAACAACATGTATTAACAGTAAAACTCAGCTACAAAAGAGGCTGAGTTGTGATCTTCACAAAGAAAAGTATAAGGGGGCACCTAACAAAAAACTTACACCTTCCACCCCAAAAAAACCTTACACTTTTCCTATTAAATGTACCAGTTCTCCTATCTTCCCCCACGTGTTTCTTTACACCAAAAATAGATGAGACTTAGACAATTCATCCTGATTTTCTGAATAGGACTGCTAGTGTGCTCAAAATAGTTCCTTTCCTTCCATATTATCCACCATATAGCTAAATTATTATTCTTGAACACTCTTGAAAATGACTATATACCTTCATTGGAGGGTACTTCGAAAATGGTGCATGACCATGAGCCAGCTCTAAGGCAGTTATTCCAAATGACCAAATGTCAGCCCTGTAGATGGATGATGAAAAAATCATGCCTCTCAAAAAATAAAGCAGTCCTTCTGGTAACTATCAGAAATGCTCTCTGAAACCATAAATAAATAAATATTTTGGTAGAGATATCCACACAAATGTTTTACTTGGTCGAACAAAATGTAATATTTTAATCAAAGTTCAATATCACATCTTAACAAGGTATGCAAACGTGTGCGGTGCTACAACACCAAGTTTATACAGTGACAAGAAAACTCACTTGAAATCATATCCAGTTCCAGGCTGCAAAACTTCTGGTGCCATCCTACAAACTCAGTTGAAACAACAATGAGAAAAACAAAAGACATTCAAAGAAACAAAGATGGACGGAGAATCGATCAGTAAGATGTTTATACACTCACCAGCACGGAGTTCCTGTAAAGGTATTCCTAGAGCGCTGCCTGTCACCACTGTCAAACATGCATGCAGAAACACCAAAATCGGCGAGCTTAACTACCCCATTAGTGTCCAGCAATATATTCCCAGCCTGGAGTGACACCAAATGTCAGAGAACGAGCACATATATCACCAGTTGAGGAATCAGCATCAGGAGGAAACATTAGTTATAATAAAAACCTTAACATCTCGATGAATGTGCCCATGTGAATGGAGATATTCCAAAGCCTTGAGAGTTTCTTTCAAGATAGAACCAATAACAGCCTCCTCAAATCCATCTGGATATGATATCTTCATGAGGTGCAGACAAGAACCCTCAGCCATGAAGGGCATCACCACCCAAAGGTAGTGATCAACAACGAATGAACAAAATGCTTTTATTAAATTTGGATGGCCAATTAAACTCATTGTTTGAGCTTCCCTACGAATATCATCCTACAAAAAAGTATAATTTGTTTTCAAAAAACTTATAGAAACAAGACTGTACACAAATAAAATTGTAATTTTACGAGATTGCTTTAACATGACACCTTAACTACAAACCATAAGAAGTCTTCCTTTGCAGTGTTTACTCAAAAAGGTAAAATGGTGTGTTTCCAAAATTGGTTTTTCAGTCAGTAAATGAAAAGCAAAAAGGGTGTGCAACAAAGAATCCAAAGTCAATGAAAAGTACAATGGCTCAACTAATAGAAAATCTGACAATCTTCTCTATCTTCTTGGTAGGGGGAGGGGATCAAGAATCGAGAGGCACAAATGTGGCTGTTGTTGTGTCATGGAATGCAAAAGTTTAAAATTAAATACCACATATATCAAGGCATCAAGCAGCCTATTTCTTAAGACGATGGAAAGGAAATCTTCGTATGAAAGTATACATCAAACCAGTCTCATTAGAACTTTTTATCTGCAGTTGTAAGTAGAAGCTGCAATTTGGCAAGCTTCTTTTTAACTTTAAAATAATAAACTTGTAAAAAAGGTTAGTTAGCCCAGTTGGAGATAGTTTCCAGATTCTGCCTTTAAGATAGAGGTTCGAAAGCATTGTCCAACTAACATAACCAACAACTCCAATATTTTTCATAAACACAGAAGTACTCTGTAACACGCACATATCCAACCTTCCCCACCCAAAACAAGAAAAGAATAAGAGAAATCCTGGTTCATGTTTACATATAAACAGTGATACCACCGACAGAAATTTTGCAAGAAACTACTGTCCAAGTGTAACAAGGGCATACCCTTTTTGGCACTTTCATACCAAGCAATAGCTTGAAGTGTCACAGGGAGGAGGTCCAACTGTAGTTCCATTATTGAGTATGGATAAGAGTCCAAATGTGAACATCAAAAGTAGAGTAGATAGAATCAAACTAGCAATATATCATAAAGAGGATCAAGTATATTTTTCTTCTCTTGAAATTGTAAGTATTACTATAAACATTATTAGCACACAGATTTTGCCTGAATACATCCCAAGAAAACAAAGTAGACCTTGACTATCTATGTAAATCTACAAACTGTAACATGAAAAAAAGAATCAAGTATTTACGTAATGATATTGTGAAGTTGAAAATGGAAAATGGATTTTGCAGATATTTTAACCCGAATGATACCTTAAGTCTATGAGCAATCTTGGTCCAACTGATGGAAACTCCCAAATGGATCATTTAGAATTAATGCAAATGTCATCTCTTCCACGCATCCAAGCTAAATAAAAATTACGAGCAGGCCGGATTTTATTTTTTTTCCTCAATGGTGGTATATTTTATCACAGATTGACTCGATAAAATTTATTAGGAGGGATTCTCTTGTTTGGATTTTATTTTTTTATGTGTGACTAGTGCTAAAATTGGAGGACAAAATGAAGCTGGTGAAGATCTCTATCTGATCATTTTTAACCTAGTCTCATGCCAAAACATGGGAATTTCTGTTATTTATAATGACATTTTAAAGCACGGGATTCTTTATTGAAGATGTCAATTCTATAGCTAACTTATATAGTGCTTGAAAATTTCGGCCTTGAAGACAAAAGGCTAATTCCAAAGAGCTTATTGTCTAAGACATCTTTATGGAAATAAAAGCAAATTGTATTACATAAGAGGTTTCATTGAAGATTGTAGTTGTTCTTTCCAAGTGTAATGTTACTCAGATAGGCATAGTAAACCTGAATCTTCCAAAGGATTTCAAGAGAAAAATAGATAACATCATTAGCAGCTCCAACCACTTCAGATATGAACTAGTTAAATAAACTATCTTTCAAAATATGTCGTATTGCCCCAAAATTTGTGGTTGTAGTACATTTTGTATACTATTCCCAAAGCAGATCTATGCCAGCACATGAGTTAATACGACAACTACACCCACGCAAATTTCATGATTCAACCAACAGTTTTTTTTGTTTTTTTGTTTTTGATAACCGAGAAATCCGTCTATGACCCGCCCTTTGGACCAATCACAGCCTTCTAAACTCGGTGGATAATGGGCCCGCCCCTCTACCCTTCTCCACTTAAATACCAGGCTTCGCTTTGCATGTGGGGCTTGAACCTGCGACCTAAGCCACAAATCCTCCACCTTTTGCCACTTGAGCTAGGCCTTGGGGCTCAACCAACAGTTTGCACTTGGAACTCTTTAGGAAATGAAGCTTGTTACTTACGCGCTTGCAAACTATAAAAATGACACACTACAAAGTTGATCCCCTTTTTTAGCCAAAGCTAAGAAGCAAACCATAATTCAATACTGAAAACTTCTAGCCCTCATTTCCCCCAAATCAAAAAAAAAAAAAACCTTCATTCAACTCAATGATCTCAATACACCAAGTTGCAATCCAATCCACTCCTAAATACTTATCCGTATCAACACAAAATCATATAGCAAAACTTCAACTAAATGAAAATCAATTCAGAGGCAGATCCACCAGACAGAGACTCGATTACTTTCTGAATTTTTTCTATTTTAGATGATCCGAGCTTCGAAGAGTGAGATCGATTCTACCTACTGTAATGAACTACATCCACCTCGAAGTCAACCAAGTCACATTCAAACTCAATTCAACATACTTAAACAACATAATCACATCTAGTTTTTTGTTTAATAACCTCAAAATCCACTGTTTAAAGAGATAAGAACAAACCAGATTGCTGTTACAGCGATCGAGATCTAAGCACTTGACTGCCACAACTTCATTAGAAGGTATATAGATCGTTCTATACACAGTTGCACTTGCTCCATATCCAACTTCTTCTAGAAGCTTGTAATCGTTCGGATTGACCGAGTAACTTTTCTGACCGCCGGACATCGGGAAACCAGGAAACTCTGATCGGAAAACCAGTTAGAGTTCTCTCACTTGATGAACTGTTTTGTAAACGAAATTATTAGCTTTGTTCGATATTATTCAGAAATAATATTTATTTCAATTTTTACGTATTATCGGTTGACAGCCATGGAAGCGGAGGAAGGCGTACGGGTTAATGGGTTATTGGGTCGGATCGGACTTTAACTGCATGTGTGCTGACGTGGAGACCCGTACAATGGGTACAGTACGAATACGGGTATGGAGTACTGGTGATGATGACGTGGCGACCCGTGCTGAGGGTACAAATACGGATCCGGGTACTTATGCTGACGTGGAGACATGCATTTTAGCGTGTGATGATTGATTATGACTATGGATATTGTTTTGTCCAAGAAAAAATAGATAAATTATTTTTGTTTTTTTATTTTTTGAGTGACACTCCACCAAAAGCTGTCGATATTTTTTTTAAAAAAGTTTCTTGTTGATAGATATTTTTTATATAAAAAAATACATTGTTTTTCATGTCTTTTATAGAAAAAAAAAAGACTAATTAATTTACTAAATCTATCTATTTAAAGAACAAATAGAATTTATATGTTCTATAATTTCAAAAGATTTGACATAAATATGACATATTGGATTGTGATGAAATGGTTGAGATTTCTTCCTAGGAATGAAAAAAAAAATGTTGGAAGCATCACTACCAAAATTGGGTTTATATTATCCAATTCAAATTTAATCACTACCAAAATTGGATTTACATATAAATATCGAACTTAGTGAAATATCAGGAAGGCTTTTCCTTTGACCAGGCTTTTCCTTTGACCAATTGAAGTCATAAAGCAGCTTACGAATAATGTCTAACAAGATGCGTCTTAGACACATATTTTTATTACTCCCTCTGTCCGTAATTACTTGTTCATTTTTAAATTGACATATCTATTAAAAAAATAATTATTGAATAGTGAGTTTATCATTTTACCTCTATTAATTATAAAGTGGGTAAATTAAAAATTTAAGATTTTCAAAAAGTTTTACTTTTTCAAAGTAATTAATTGAGGATATAGTAGATAAAAAAAATTGTCATTTTTTGATTTGTCAAAAAGGACAAGTAATTAGGGACAACTAAAAAAGAAAAAGTGGATAAGTAATTAGGGACAGAGGGAATATTATTATTATTAAGACAACAAGTTGTCATTATATATTTAGTAGAAATAATAAATTTATGTGAGAGAAGGTGAGAAGAAGAACACATTGTTTTGGTCAGTATAAATATTACTGCAGCTAAACTAAAAACATTTTAACGTATGACATTGCAAGAAAAGAAAAAATTGTACTATTGCGCGTGAAATCATCGTGATGAACCTCTCGACTTTACCTGCAATACGGTTTCTACTAAACAAAACAAGGTGTTTTTCTTCTCACAATCTCTCACATGGAGTTGTTATATCTACTAAATATATAAAATGACGAATAAACATTCCATACATAAATTATGAATAAAATCAATGTTAAAAAATAGGCAAAATTTTGAAGAAGGATCAAAGTGCACCAATATTACAAACATAAGGGACTATTAATGCTCCATATAAAAACTCAAGAATGATTTTGAGTTTTAACACAAACATAAAGGACTATTTTGGGCCTTTTCTCTTGTGTTTAACTTTGTTGTGATTTTGTGTGTCTTTCAGTTGGGGTGATTAATAAAAATAAAGTTAGTTACCTAAAAGAAAACTTCTTTAATCAGTCGTTCAATATAATTAAGGTAGATTTCACAAAAAAAAAAAGGACATTGTACATAACTGTACGGATGGGAAAAAACATTTACAAAAAAGGAAAAATTGTATGAAATAGCAAATTATTAATTCAAATAAATGCTATAGTCATAGTTTATTTTAATTGTAATTCGCAGCAAACATCTTATTTTTTTTGTCATCTAATTCGATATACAATTAGCCATTTTAGGTATACAATTAGTCATTTTATACATTTCGGTATAAAATGTGTTTGTGTTTGTATAATGCGAGAGAAAAGTGTATATATAAATATAAATACATAGTTTTTCGTCCTAAACACTTATAATTATACAAATACAAATCTTATTATTCAAATTACAATATATAAATGAATTTATACAAAACTGAACAATTTGTATAAAATTAGATGTTTCTAGCGAATTATACAAATCAAAAGCTCTATAGCAAACATAAAATTTGTTATGGAGCGCAATTATGCAAACTATAGCTATAACATATAAATATGATTTTTATGTTTGCTATATGTGAAAGTTGCTCCAACAAAAATGGCCGTATGTATATGCAATGTATCGATATTATGTTTATAATGCATCTACCATATCTTTGCATTTTTTTGCGAGTTTTTGGCTAAAAACATCCTCCAAGTATTTAAAACTTACAACTTTCATCCCTCTATTAAAATTTGTCAAAAAATTAGCGAATTCCACATAAAAAAACATATGCAATTCATATTATTCTCATAAAAAAAATCTATAATATTATTACCGGTGGGAAAATTCATCCAAAAAAATTTAAAAAAATTGAGACTCGTGTTTGTTGTTAAAAAACAATGTTAGGACGGTGTGAGTATACGAGGAGACATGATTTGCTATTCTCCTTTACCAACTGAATGAAGTTGGAGCTTAATTTCACACGATCTTCACCTTACAAAGTCAAAATGTCATTAGAACAATAATTTTTTTGGGTAAATTGATAATTGAGGTCATCAAGATTCAGCTAATTTTGATCTTTAGTACTCAAGTTTCATTTTTCATTATTAGAAGTAAAAGTCTCTGAACGACACCACTTTGTGTAAGTTCAATGTAAAAACAAAACATTTCCATTGATAATTCTTTGATATCAAATGAAAAGTAAATAAAAATAAAATTGGTAATTAAAAGGAAGACAATGCAAAACGTTGTTACTAAAAAAAATTATAATATTATTTTAGATGTATGTAGAATGAACAGAATTGGTTTATTGGGGTGATTTAGAGAGTTTATGTAATGACCCAGACCCAAAAAAAAAAAATTTAATAATTTTGAATAGTCATTTGACTATAATTAATTAATTTACGGGTAATTTGTTTATTGTTAATAATAATGGGTCAAGTCTGAAATATTAAAATAGGTTAATAGAAATTATTACTTTTAATATATAATTAATTTAGAAAAGAAAATAAAGAGAAGGAAGAAACTAACCTGTGCATCGGCGGCACGGAACAGAGAACATAAGTTCAGGTAATCGTCCAAACTTTGTATTATGGTATATAAATGATGGATATCATATCATTATTTTATTATTAATAGTATAGTTGATTGTTAGTGAAAAAAAAAGAAGAAACAATTAAGTGGGTTTTAAGTTAGAATAATTGGAAATTTTGTTTACTGTATATGCCGTCTTTTTAATGGAGAAAAAGGGTTTTACCAATCATTATGTAATGATTAGTCAATGATGACTAAAGTAGTAAATGGAAATATATGGCATATTAACGTAAGGTTTGAAACAGTAAGTATTCTCGTGATTTTGTTCGTAATTTACTTCGCTGTTTTTTTTTTCTATTATTACCATATTATGATTCAAGTTTTGATATATTGGTAATGTAATTAAATATTAGATGTAAGGTATTATGTGAATACCATCAGATTTAGGATATTGGAAAAATTGGAACTTAACCCTAGGTTTGAAACTTAAGAACTTGATTTTAGGCTTGGGTGACTTTTGGCTTAGCATATAGCAATATGGGTGTTGTTAGTTTCAAAACCTTATTGTGATTATTTACTTGAATAGATTGTGTTGATTTGGAAGCTCAACGAAAAGAAAAAGCTCAAGTCTCGGAGTGATTGTCCGGTTATTTGAGGCAAGTGGCTTTTAAACCCTTGTTAAGTGTATGGAACTCATGTATTTCCTTGTAATATGTGTTTGGGGGTAATGAGACTTGATGAGGGGTTGACTTGTCCACATTGATTAATTCTAATGATGAAAAAAGGGTATTAAAAGGCAATGTGATTAATTGTTTGTGTGATGTGTTGAGAAGGTTTGAAAGGCTTGTTGAATCATTGTTGATGTTGTATCATGATTGTGTTGTTGTGAATTGTGCAATGTTATGAAAATGATTATCTTCTCGTTATTTGTGTGAACATGTCATTTGCATTGTTCTGAGATATGGTTGTGACAAGTGTTATGTGAATTAAGAAAGAATAAGAAATTAAAGAGGATGTACCATTTCGAGGGACGTATCGCGCGCCGTGATGGATACTATATTTCGAGGGACGTATCGCGCGCCGCGATGGATACTATATTTCGAGGGACGTATCGCGCACCGCGACGGATACTATATTTAATTTGAGGGACGTATCGCGCGCCGCGATGGTTACTATTATCGAGGGTCGTATCGCATGCCATGGTAGATGCATGGACAGATATGTCCCCCATGGGTCCCGGACTGAGAGACAGCGGGTGTGTATCATTAGGTCAAACATGCATCACTATACTTGACATTGCATTTCATCGCATTGCACATTTTATCATTGATGAACTTGATCTTGTGTGTTGCTGATATTATGAGTGTCTTTTTGTGAAAGTTGTGATTGATGAAAATTTGAGTTTGTTGTTGAGGATATGTAATTTGTTAAAGTGATTGTTGTTGAGCTGGGTGCTATGTAAACTGTGAACTGTTAGGTTGGGCTGGTTTTATGCAGGTTGTAGTTGTGGAGGTTCGGTTAGTTTGTAAGGAGTACCCGCATTCTATCCCCTTAGCTTGTGTTTAGAAGTTTACTTGCTGAGTGTCGTGTGGTTTGGTACTCACCCCTTGCTTCTACATTTTTGTAGGTTACTAGCCCGGACCTTTGTGATATTTTCTTTTCTTCTTGTCTGAGGTTTCTTATGGAGGTTTGTGAGGTAGCTGCTTGTTATTTCAGTGAACCTGCTTACTCCAATTTAGGATCTTGCTATATTCTAGAAACAATGTCATTTGAGACTTGTGTTTTTCTTTTGAATCAATTGTAATACTTTAGAGGCTTGTACATGTGACAACCAGATTTTAAGGGTATTTTTGAGTTTATTATAAAATTTCCGCATTTTATTGTAATGGTTGAATTTTAGGCTGACTTGTCTTGGTGGGATAAGACGAGTGTCATCACGTTCATTTTTGGGTCGTGACAGTTTAATTTGCTGAGAATAGTGTGAACTGTAAATGTTGTGAAGAACTTGACAATTTTTGACAATTTTTAACAAAAGGATGAAAGTTGTCAAATTTTAAATAATTGAGGGATGTTTTCTATAAGAAAAATAATTTAAGGATGTGGTTTAAGTTGAGGATATAGTTTAAAGATGTTTTTGGTCAAAACTCTAAGTAAGAATGTCATACACGTAATTGACACATGGGCTAAACCACGAAATTTTTTATTATGTATGAGGCATGCCAAGTCATACTTGTATGAGGCATTATTTGATTGACAAATGGACTGGGACCCATCTGCCAAGTGATAAAGGGGTATCTATTAAGTCCTTTTACCCATTTTTTTTTCCCGTTTTACACTTATTTCAATATATTTTTTTGTTTTCATTTTTATAAATGTTTTGTTTCTTAACTAGTCTAATTAGTTTATGTTTTTTCTTTTTTATTTTTTGTTTTACACTTCTTTCAATATATTTTTTGTTTTCATTTTCTAAAATGTTTTTTTCTTAACTAATCTAATTAGTTTATGTTTTTCTTTTCATTTTACACTTATTTCAATATATTTTTTGTTTTCATTTTTTAAAATGTTTTTTTCATTCTTAACTAATCTAATTAGTTTGTGTTTTTATGTAGTGAATTTTGATTTATTTTTTTATGATCATTGTATAAGTTTTTATTTTACTATTTTTTTCTTTCTATTCTATGTTATTTATTCATATTTTAATAAATAGTTATTTGTATTTAATTTTTCGTTTATAAAATCAAGATATAAGTAATTTCTTTATTTCTAACAATGATTTTTTTTTAATCAAAAGTATAAATAAAATTTGTAAAGTCGTAAAAAGTCTTTAACGAATAAATTAATAAAATTATCATTTTTATTTATAATTTCCTAAGAACGTGTAAGGAAAGTAGATACACAAAATATTTATTAAATTTCACCTAGCTTGAATTTCAGGAATAAAAAATATCATATAAATTGACGAAAAGATTATGTATTTATGTAAGTGTTTATGGATATTTTTCATACTTTTCATGAATAAAATTATTAAAGTATGGAAGTGCAAAATTTGAAACAATAGTTGAAAAAGAAATCAAATAATAAAAATAAAAAGTAAGAGAGTGGTGGGGGGGGGGGGGGGGGAAC
>JAJOOR010025716.1:0-14543 GCA_036250505.1 Solanum acaule | reverse complement strand
CCTATCCACAGTTTTCTCAAATGTCTGCAATTTGTCAAGGAATCAAAGAAAGTCAATCCTGGAGATGAAGGCTCTCTTGTGAAATGATTGCCGTTCACGTTGAGGTACTCTAAACGTCTTAGATTACCAAACGACCTCGGAAAATGACCAGAAAAGTCATTACATCCAATTCCAAGCCGGAAAATATTGGAAGCATTTGAGAGAGAATTAGGGATGGCTCCAGTAAGGTTATTGTAACCAAGATAAAGTTCTTCAAGATTAGGAAGACCAAGTCCTATATCTGATGGTAGACTTCCAGTAAAGAAGTTCCCTAAAAATGAAATGCCCCTTATGTTTGACATGTTGAATATTGTAGATGGAATAGGACCTGTTAAGAAATTGTAATGTAGATCTAATCTTCCCAAATTGAAAAGATTACCAATCTCCCTTGGTAACTCACCTGATGACATTTGAGTGACTTGTTAGGATATGAAAAACATAGGAACATACACCAAAGAATGGAAAAAGAAAATGACAAGATGATACCTGTTAAGTTGTTTTCTCTTAGGAAGAGGTCAGAAAGTGAACTGCAGTTTCCAAATTCTTTTGGAATGCTTCCACTGAATAAATTATTCCCAAGATCGAATGCTCTGAGATCAGGCATGTTCAAACATATATACCGGGGCAATGTGCCAGAGAGATTATTGCCATAAAGATTGAGTGATTGAAGTGAAGTTAAGTGACTTATAGAAGATGGTAAAGGACCACTTAAGCTACAGTCTTGTGCATCCAATATCTCTAGATTACGAAGATTTCCAATCTCTTCAGGAATTTCACCTGCAAATTAAATCATAAATAGAAAGTCTACTTTCTGCAGAATAGCAATTAAGGAGTGCATACATGATTCGAGAAATATGTTTAATGTATGCACAAAAAAGGAACTTAAAAGACAAATATGTATAACTCACCTTTTAAGTCATTGCGACCAAGATATAAAATAGACAGCATATTCAAGTTCCCAATCTGTTTAGGTATCAATCCACTGAACTTGTTGAATGACAATGACAAAATCTGAAGCTTTGAACATTCATCTATTCCCAAAGGAATTTGACCATCAAATTCATTGTCAGAAACTGCAAGCACCAAAAGTTGTGGGAGATTCGAGCATATATCGACAGGAAGATTTCCAGACAAACTATTTTTTGTCAAAACCAAACGTTGTAACGATGAAATGTTGTACAGGCTAAGTGGTACAGAGCCTGTTAGCTGATTTGATCCCAAGCTCAACCAAGTCAAGTTCTGAAGATTACCAATTTCATTTGGAATTTCCCCTTGTAACTGATTAAATCCCAAGACTAAACTCTCAAGTTTGGAAGCATTACAAATATCTGGTAGAATAATACCTGTGAAACTGTTAAAAGCTAGATGCAAGTGCTGGAGTTCTGGCAAAAGACAGAACCATGAGGGAATATCTCCAGTGAACTTATTAGAAGTGACATTTATTAACTCCAATCTATGCAAATTAGCCAACTCTCGTGGCAGAATTCCTTGGAAACCGTTGCTACTGATATCGAGAGAAACCAAAAAGGACAGATTTCCCAAGTGAGGAGGGATGGTACCTATTAATCCCATATTGGAGATATCCAAGGTTATGATCCTTTGATGGCGAGAGCCACAGGTGACACCAATCCAATTGCAAACGGAAGTAATTGAGGTCCAGTTGCTTGTCAAGATACTGTAAGTATCAGAAGTAACATAGGATTTCAAAGCAAGTAGAGCAGCTTCATCAGTTTTGAGATTGACCTCCGCAGTGGCTGATAATACCAGAAAATGATGCCATATTACTGAAACTACAAGAGGGAAAAGGAAATTGATTTTTCTCTTCATGGTTGTGCATATGTTAGAATAGAATACCTTAGTGTTCCAGTTAACACTAAGGTATAAACCCCCATTACCGATAAATGATTTTAAAAATACAATTGAATAAAGAATTCAAGCAGTTGTTATCTTTAGGGTCAATCAACAGAAATGGAGGAAAGGGACAAACAATGATGATGTTAGAGTTGAATTCATTAGTGTTTTCCATCTTTCAAACATAATGGACTGATTGTCATTCTTGAATTCATTAGCATTTTCCATGAAAATTCCTCAACATATAAAAATAGAAAAAAGTATAGAAACAGACCAATGAAAGTCAATACTGATTTTGAAAACCAGAGTCACCCTTTTGGACAAACATAACATGGCTTTTCCCATTTCTTGGTTATACCTCAATATGAACTCAGGATGGGTAATAATTACAAGTATGTCTACATGTTTGACTTAATAATTAGAATGGTCCACAACATTAGAATTCTTTAATCAAACTTAGCAAATTATTAAAGAAGACTATAGTAATCAAGTATTTTATTATCGACATCCCCTTATTATACAGATAACTATTAATATAATGAACATAAACAGCTAAGGAACAGGAAATACTACAAGTCAAATTACTGGATAGAGAAGCTGAGATACAGACAATCAATTCTTGGACTTTGAACCTTAAAAATCAGAAACTAATATGAACATGTCCATGAGTGGTAATGAACAAATTGTTGGTTACAAAGTCTTCATGTAATTGTAACTTTTATTAGGGTTATTACAGAGTTTTACCAATACTGTAATTTTTTTTTACTATGTCGGATGTTAGTTCTCTTAACTAAACTCAAAAGAACCAACATGGGTTGTGGTGCACTGGTGGGAGTGCTTCACCCTTAACCAGAGATCTCGGGTTCGAGCTCTGGATATGGAGAAAATCTTGTTGGGAGCGCCACCCCTGAATGGGCCCTGCAGTGCGCGATCCGGATTTAGTCGGAGCTCCAATGTAGGCTCTGGACACCGGGTGGGAAACCAAAAAAAAAAAACTAAACTCAAAAGAAAAATTAGAAAAATAAAAATAGCTTGTTTCATGATAGAATACTTATTGAGATAGGCGTAAGTACCCCTAGACTATGACCAAAACATCAGAGACACACCTAAACTTAACTAGGGTCCTATTAGCCTCTGAACTCATTTTTTTCGTATTTTTGTGCACCTTTTGTGCTGACGTGGCACCTTCAACCACCAAGTTGGTTTTATTTGTACATACTCATCTGCCACGTGTGCAAATATTATTTTTTATATTGTTTTAAAAAATATTCTTATTTTCTTTATCTTGTATTTAAATTAAGTTAATACATATTCTTTTACCTTGTATCAAAACTTTTTTTCTTACCTTTGTTCATTATTTTTCTCTTTTATTTTTCTATTGATTTTATTTTCTTTGTCTTTCGTTTTGACTTCATTTCAAATTTAATTCCAAAATGTCTTGCAGTTAAAATAAGTTAATATTGAACGGATATCAAAATAAGTGAAGAAAATCAAATAAAACATAAAAAAATTAAAATGTTAAAATTAAAGGACACTTTTCAATTATTTTTTTTTTAAAAAATACACAGTTTTTTTAAAAAAAATAATTAAAAGTGAAAAGATAATAAATTAATTAAAAAAAGTTTAAAGTGAGAAAGAAATTAAAATAAATATTTTACAAAGAAAGAAATAAAAATAATTAAATATATATAAGTTTTAATATCAATAAATATGTGTACTAACTAATAATAAAGTTACCAATCATAAAATGACATGTGTTCAATTTGTGCACTCATCACTTGCCGATAGTGTGCACACTCTCTATGCCATGTCGTTTCATGTGGTGTATTTATTACTTTTTAATTTAGTTTAGGGTTGTAATAGGACCCTAGTTAGATTAATGTATTTCTCTGGAATTTCGATCATAGTCTAGGGTACTTGTCCTTATTCTATACTTATTGGAAATTTTCACAAATAACACTATTTATATAACAAATTATGACGATATTAATGAGTTTTCAAAATATAGCAACAACTGTTTTTTGCAAAACATATCATACAGATGTGGGCTCTTCCTTAACCTGAGGAATAGAATAGTAGAATACCAATAGACACCTTTGGTTTGTACGTTGATTCTTAATAGGCATGATTGCTTTGTATTTTGATTCTTCCTAATTAGTTACATAATTGATTGAATTATCTAAATGATTGTTAGTTGCTTGAGCTAAACACTAATTACGAATATTACGTAGTGTTACAGAAAAGGAAAACAGTCTAGGTATGCAGCTAAAAAGTTAACCAAACACTTTCTATACCCTCAAGTGACATGAATCAAATGTTTTTATGTACTTGCAGAACATGAAAGAAGTTGAATCTTGATCTTTTGTAGTATTCCTACAACATCTTTCATGTTGATCCTTTCTTCAGGAGATTCAACAGAGCAATCCAGTGCCACTTTCATGATGGATGCTACACAATCTATCTTGTCCATGAATTTCTCATCTTCTGGCGTTAGCAAATTCGCATCTACAACTTCGATTGTTGCCTCTGGGAGTGAATCACTCACCCATTTCGGGAAAACCGGTTTTCGGGTATCTAGGCATGGTTTATGCCATGATCAGTATAGGTGTTCTTGGATTTCTATTCTTTAAACTAAGATCTTCATCAAATATTTCATCGTTTGGCCTTTTCTTCGTAAATGTTTCCTTCAGCATGATCCCGTAACTATATACATCACATTTTAGCGACACCAATCCTTCCCTTCCATACTCTACAGTAAAATCACACTTATGGATTATCATTTAATCCGAGAAAAGGAAAACAAAGATAGGATACTGAAACAAGAAGTATAAGAGATTTACCTGGTGCAATGTAGCCGAATGTTGCTAAGGTTTTAGTGTGTAAATCACTCTCATCTTCACCGAGTAGTTTAGAAATGCCAAAGTCACTTACATGAGCTACCATGTTTTCATCTAGCAAAACGTTGCTAGGCTTCAGATCACAATGAATCACAGGTGTTGAGCAACCATGATGGAGATATTCCAATGCACATGTCACATCGATCATCACGCTTAGTCTTTGCAGGATGTCTAAGAAGTAGTTGTGCGAATACAACCACTTTTCAAGGCTCCCATTAGGCATGTACTCGAGCAATAAAGCCTTGAAATCAAGGTTGGAGGAACTGCTAATGACTTTGGTGAGATTCCTATGGCGAAGGTTGCGAAGAACTTCACATTCTGTTTCAAAACTCTTGAATGCACCTTCAGCTTGTAGGTTGAACACTTTAACTGCAATGGTAGTCCCATCTCTGAGAATTCCTTTGTAAACAGAACCAAAACTCCCTGAACCAATGAAATTACTCTCACTAAAATCATTAGTGGCTTGTATGATTTCATAGTATGAAATTCTTGCCACTGTAGCTAACAAATCAGCTTCAACTGGAACATTTCCTTCTCTTCTGTACCTCATCCACATAAATGCCAATGTTACAGAAACAATTATCAGCTCCCAGTAGAGGAAAGACTATCAGAAGTAACTTCTTCTTCTTTGATCTATGGTTTGAAGAAGTGGGGCACGGAGGGACACGAAATCTTGGAGCACCACACAATGCTTCATTGAACATGAATGACTGGCTGGAAAGGTTCTTGAAAGGACCACTAAAGGGAATTTCACCCTGCAAGCTGTTGAAGGAAACATTGAAATAGTTTAGATACCGAAGCTTCTCTAAGGACATTGGAATTGATCCAGATAGATTGTTATTCGAGAGGTCTAGAAATTCCAAACTCGGTATGCTACCAATTGAGTCAGGTATAGATCCTTGTAGCTTGTTTTGTGCCAAAGAAAGGTGTATCAGATTTTGCATGTCTCCAATTTCTCTTGGAATACCATTTGAAAATTGATTATGCGAAAGATCTATACGAATTGCAGCCTTTAGATTTCCAATTTCTACAGGTAAAGAACCACTCATGTTGTTAGATGATAAGACGAGCTCCAGAAGATCTTTGAGGTTACCTAAGCTTGATGGTAAATTAGAACTCAATCTGTTGGAATTGAGTTCAATCTCCCTTAGGGAAGTAACATTCCCTAAACATTTAGGAACAAGTCCTGAGAATTGATTTTCACCCAAGTATATGTTACCCAAGTTCTGCAATTTACATAGTCTATCTCCAATAGATCCTGTTAGCCTGTTGTTAGCCAAAGACAATTGCTGAAGCCTGCCTAAGCTGCAAAGTGTCTCGGGTTTCGGTCCAGTCAAGCTGTTCCCATTTAGATACAAGTAGATTAAGCTGCTTAAATTCCCTATATCATTTGGAATTTCACCTTTAATTTGGCAATCAGAAGCGAAAATCTTTTCAAGAGAAGTTGAAAGGTTCCTAACTGAGGCTGGAAGCATACCATTTAGAGGGTTAAAGGAAAGACTCAGTTCTTTCAGATTTCTGCAGTTTGTCAATGAAGTTAAGAAGCTAAGTTCTTGAGAAGACTGATCACTGCTTAAATTGTTTTCCACCAAGTTTAGGGTCTCTAGGAGTGTCAAATCTCCAAGAGAGTTGGGAATCGAGCCGGAGAGTTTGTTCAGTGAAAGGTCTAGAACAGTTAATTTTGAACAATTTGAGAGGGAATAAGGTATACTCCCAGCAAGGTTCGTTACACCAGATAGATAAAGAAGTTCAATGTTGGGAAGCATAGAACCTATATTCGGTGGGAGGGTTCCTGATAGAGTACAATCTGTAAGATCAATCAATCTCAGTCCTGAGATGTTGAAAATCCCCATAGGAAATGAACCACTGAATCTGTTACTCCCCAAATCAAAGTCCACCAACTCAATGAGATTGCTTACCTCTTTTGGTATTTCACCTGCCAAAATTATATAGTACTAATGATCTTTAGCTAGGCATTTTAATGTAGAAGACGTACATTTATTTTTTATTGTCTGTATACCTGAAAGCATGTTTTCACCAAGATATAGACCTTGAAGCATAGTAAGATTTCCAATCTCCCTCGATAAGGATCCAGTAAGATTGTTGCTTTGCAGCGACAGAAGTTGTAGTGAGGAAATATTGAATATGGACTTGGGTATAGAGCCTGTAAGCTGGTTTCTCTCCATGCCTATCATCACCAAATTAACAAGATCCCCAATTTCCTGTGGTATTTCCCCTGCAATCATGTGACACTAACTTGTATAAGCAGCTTAAAAAAGCAAAAAAGGAAGACTTCATACAAAATAGAAGACCTCATATCATACCTGTGGAACGGTTAAAACCAAGATATAAGGTCTGCAAGTTACTTAACATCCCAATTTCACTATGTATCGGTCCATCAAATTCATTATTCGATAGAGACAATAGCTGAAGTTCGTAACATCTAGACAAGCTTGGTGGAATATGACCTTGTAGCTTATTAAAAGAAAGATAAATCCCTTTGAGTATTGGAAGATGATCACATAAATCAGCAGGGAGGTCACCAGATAAACCATTTTTGGTAAATCCAATAGTCTCAAGTGTGGAAATATTGAAAATTGAGAACGGTATAGAACCTGTAAGCTGATTAGTTTCTATAGTCAACTAGTTTATGTTGTGAAGATCACCGATCTCATTTGGGATGTTTCCATGAAGGAAATTGTAAGAAAGAATCAATGTTTCCAGCTTCGTGGCATTTGAGAAGGACGGAGGAACAGAACCAGTAAGATTGTTATATCCCAGGTTTAAACCCCTCAAATTCTTAAGATTTCCAAAGTCTGTTGGGATCTTTCCCTCTAAAGCATTGAATGCTAAATCCAATGTTGCACGATTGGAAATGTTAGAAAGTGAATACGGGATTAAACCAGTAAAACTATTATTCCTAAGAGTAAGAACTTGAAGTTGAGCTAAGAAACCAAGCCAAGGAGGAACTACACCACTAAAATTGTTATAACTCAATCCCATAATCTTCAATCTATGCAAACGAGCCATTTCTTGAGGCAGATTGCCATAGAAATTGTTGCTTGCCAAGTCAAGAGAAACAAGAAATGTGAGGTTCCCAAAAAGTTGCGGGATGGTTCCTGTTATATCCATGTTGGAGATATTCAAGGAAGTCACTCTGTTGTGCCTAGAGCTACAAGTGACTCCAATCCAATTGCAAACAGAAGTGCCCTGAGACCAGCTTTTGGACAAGAGCTGAAAAGGGTCAGAAATGATCTGAGATTTCAAGGAAAGAAGCGCGAATTGATCAGTTGTAATATTGGTTTCTGTCTTGATGGCTAAGCTAGTTACTATACATTGAAGCAACAAAAATGCTAATTGAGAATAGAACAAGGATTTCTCCATGAGTGTCATTGCTTTGGAAAAAATTGAACTTGGTTATTTGAAATAATGCAATGAGAATTTAGGATATATAAAGATCAAAGATGTTTCTTCTCAAAGAGTTTTATTTAGTAATGTTTGTATATGTCTTATTCTTCACAGAATTAGATTGGACTTTCCATTTTAAACTCTTTTTTTTTTTTTAATTATTATTTCCATCCAGTGTTCGAAGTCCAATTGAAGCATTAAATTCATATTATGCACGACAGGGCTCATTCGGGAATAACGCTTCCAACAAATTTTCTCCATACCAATGACGTTGAACCGAGACCTCTGGTTATGGGTGGAGTAATCCCACCAATGCACCACAACCCATATTAGTTGTTTGAAACGGTATCTTGATAGACTATGACATGATTGGTTTGTAGGGTATACTTCTTGGGGTTAATTCTCACAACTGCAGCAGTGATAGAGACTGTTTGAGGGGAAAAAACCAAACTACATAAATTTGAAGATAATCATTCCTGAAGTCAATTAAACGCCGCAGAACAGTCAACGGGGACCTTACGATTCATTAAATATGACGATTGCAACCGGCCTTAGTACTCTCTGTTGAATCTGATAAAAAACTACTTAAAGTCGCACGTTAGGATTTGAAATTTATGAATTTCTAATAATCTGCTAAGCTTAAGCGGTTTTGTACAAAAGTTACTAGGTTTTGGAACCCATACTTAATACCCTAGATCCGCCCTTCTATGATTCTATGCACCCAATACCTCCGGTAGGCGAAACTAATCATGCATTATTAATATATGCATACCTCAAACTAATTACCAAATGACTCCTAAGGGGTCGTTTGGTATGGTTTTAGATGTGAGTTATGCAAGTATTAAAAATATCATGTTTGATAATTGATTAGGAGTTAAGTTATTCATGTATAAAATTAATATGATATTTGGTTTGAAATTTAAAAACAAGCATAACTAATATATATGAATAACTATATTTCGTATAACTGATATATGCATAAAACAATACATAGATTTTATCATAACTTACCCATGCAAGTATTATTTATGGGATTAGTTATTCCAGTTTCTACTCCACATATAATAATACATCAATTTAGTCATAACTTATACATGTATTAATTATGCAAGATTCTAAATTGTAAATCAAAAGTGACTTGCTACCAAATGAACTCTAAATGCTTACGTTCATTATAATGAAGAATTTAAGCAGGCCCACTTTAGAGTCAATTAAGAAAATGGAGGAAGGTGACAGAAAATGATAGTATATACATGTTGACTTTATTTCATTATTTGTACGCTCACAAATCCAAGAAAGATAAGAGAGTTACGCATCTAATTGAACATGTCTTCGTTACAAGCTTCAGATTCCACCAATATACTTTTCTCGTTATTTAAATTCTTTCTTATCGTATTGTTTAAATCTATTATTAGGTAATAACGAAAAGATCTATTTAGTGTGATCGCATTTATTATCTTAATATTTTCATCCCATTTTATCTTTATTTATTTAATAATCACATTTCATCTTCTATCCTACCTAATTTTCATAGTAGCTCTATCCGTACCTTACTTTTCTCGTATGTTTATCATTCAAATTATAAATGTGTGACCTTATGTAACAACGAAGAACGATACAATCTATCCAAACATTATATTCATTAAAATAATACATTACGATACAATACAATACATTATGAAACAAAATATAACAATTATCCGAACAAAGTGTTAAAGTCGAACTACATCGTATAAAATGAGACCGAGCTAATACATGTTTATTTTCTAAATGACAAAAAGGTACTCATTTATTAATGTGTTTCTAGTGTTCAATCAGGGGCATTTAAGGAAAACAAAAAAAAAATGGGGATTGGGTATCATGTTCGTATCCCTCCATCTTTTGTATTGTTCATCATTCAATCAACAACAGTTGCTGAATCCTTCATCCATTCTGTATTCTCTTCCCTTTAATTGCATAAATATCAAATGACTCATTCTCTAGCTTTAACTTCTACAGCCCTAATTCGATATGGCATTGGTCCAAAAATTGGGGCTTTACCTAGGGCAAATATGCCATCGAGATCATCTTCTAGATTATTCAGAATTCAAGCTGTGCAAGATAGTGGAGAAGGGCCTCGGAGGCTGATTGATATTATTCGGATAGTTCCAGAGATTTCGAGAAATTATTTCAAAACTCCTTCACGGAGGGCACTTTTTGGAGGTATATCATTACTGGGTGGATTTTATGTGGCCCAGACAATTTCTCTATCTTTTGGAGCTTTAGGAGTGAATGATGTGATTGCTGCCGTAGTGTGTGTCTTAATTACTGAGTATGTGACGCGATTCTACTACACTCGGCCTAAGGTGACTTTTCCGATTGCTCTTTTGAACAACTTCAAGATGGGTTTTACCTATGGTCTGTTCATCGATGCCTTCAAACTTGCCAGCTGAATTAATTGCCACAGTTTTGTAGCAGTAAGTAATTTTTGCGTGCAGTTTCCTCCTTTTGGGCTGTTTGTGGATATTCGAGTCATAGAAATAGCAAAGTTCTTATGTCAACTGTGTTGATGTTGTCTCTTCTTTCAGGAAAATCATATGAAAGTAACTCATTTCTTGTGTCTTGAAATCTTATAATCACCTTGGTTTGTTTACTTTACTACGCTTTGGAAATTGATGGAAGTTAAAGCATTACTCGGTACAAGTTCAATAAGTAAAAAGTTCTTTTGTTTTTCTTACCCATCCTAGGAGCTCCCACCGTGCTTACCATTTGAGAACTCCTCTTTCCAAAAAGTAAATAGCGATACCAAAATGAAGGAGTTTTTAAGTGAATGACTTAATCTTCTTTGAGATATACACTTCTCTTATTTATATGCCCAGAAGATGAGCTCTAAAGAGCATCTCTTTTATAGAGAATTGGGTAAAAATTGAAGAAGTAGAATCTTGGAGAGCCTTTAAAAGGATTTAACTTTTCTGTCGCAAGACATGTGATGAAGGTTAAAATGCCTTCACTACCCGCCACTAATGAAGTGAATTCTAAAATGCCCTGATGGGTTATTTGTACTCCAATTACTATGAAAATAACTCTAGAATAACATCCTTTTCTTTTTGCTAATCAGCATTCGTTAAGAAAATTTGTTAGGAATAAAGTCACAGAGCCAGGTCTTGAACTTTGATGTCTGAATATCATTTGACTAAAGTTAAGTCTACTGGTTTGTATATAGGGTCTGGCTAGATTTTGCCGAACTTGTGATCTTTCTCAGAGTGTACTGTGTTGTTCAAGAATCTGTATAACCTGCTTTCAATATTCATTAGTTGTTTCGTATGAGAAGTAGTTTTCTTCTATGGTTTTGGGTAATATTTAACCCATAAGCTAGCTTTTGGGGTTGCGTCGAAGGTCCATTTTCTAAATATGAATCTGTTCCAAACCCATCTATATTCTTGGTTTACTCAATATTGGGCCTCCATATTATATTTCTCATACTCTAGATATACAATCCTGGACATGCAGGGCTGGGATGGGGCTGTTAGAGTCCCACATAGGTTGAGGGTATATGCTATTGTTTATATTCAATATAATAAAGAAACTCAATTTGTTTTGAAGGAATCAACACCCCTGCTCAAAATCTCAAGACGAATTGCCTATTTTTGTTTTTTTTTTTTTTTTGTAAAGAAGAATTTGTAAATGATATTGAGTCTCTCAGAGGCATTATTGAATTTCTGTAAGAAGAACAAAGATTCATCTTTCGGGTTGTTGGACTTTTCTTCTGTAAGCTGTAAAGATGGCTTCCAGCACAGCCTTTGTGCTGGACATTTATATGAAACTGTTACCTTTCTGAAAAAGGAAAAGAAAAAATAATCAAGTTTGATAGACCTCCAACTGCCACTGGAATTCCATTTAAGAAATTGTTTCTTGAGTCGTCTATGAATATTGCTGCCTTGGAGTTTTGAATAACTGGACTAATGAAATTTTCAATAAGTTTGATGACAAAGGCTTCTTGGTACACTTAAAGTTGACCTATTTGAACTTCATAAAAAAAAAATTAACCTATTTGAACTTCATAAAAAAAAAGTTAACCTATTTGAATCCAAGTAAAACTTTTTTAGAGAAAATTCAATTTCCAAGCATCCGGGGAATGGACCAACTATTTGATCTCTGAGACTCTACTCAATACAGTTCACCCTGATTTTGCAACAGACAGAGACTATTAGATGGAGAGTGAAGCTTTTGTATTAGTTATGGGATTAATGGAAAGATATCCCTGGGTTTTAGTTATGAGATAAGTGCAGATATTACTAATATACTGGACCACAAAGAGAGTAAAGCTTTTGTATTTGCAGAGTGTGATTATGGTAACTGTCACACTGTCTTTGTCAGTGAATGGGAACTATGAAAATTGAAATAAGAAACTTTCCAGCTGTTAAGGGGTCAATATTGGATGCATTAAGAAAGTAAGAAACCTAAGCCAAATGATGTAGAAATGAAGTTTAAATTGTTTCTAAATTCTTATGTATGTTCATTGACTGCTATTTGGTGTTCCAGGCAATGTTGGATTTTTACCGGAAGTCATTGGATTTGAGTTGCCAAGTGTTATTGATTGAGCGGGTGATCTAAGTTGTTGGAAAAGGACTTTTCGGTCTTTCAGTTTTTGTTTTTCACCAATTAGAACCCACATTCAACATTCGGGGTTTAAGTCTCAATCCCAATTGTGACCTGTGAGAGTAAAAAATATGGATTGCATTTGTGCTTTCAATCTACAGTCAAGCTGTTCATTGTGAAAACTCTGTTCGACTTGGTAAATAAAAGAGCCTAAACTTGTCGTTCAACATTTTACTGCTCTTCATAGACTATTGAAGCTGCTATCTCAATAATAATTCATGATCACCAGTATTATACTTTAGTACACATCTTATATATTGGATTTGTTGCATAAACATAGTCAAACTTGAAACATGCACAAGAAGGAAGGCACAAGACATAAGAGAAGTCCGAATCTCGGACCAAATGTTTGTTGGCAACTCAATTGGTGTCACCCAAATTTGCCAACGACAGGCATAAAAGGCGGCACTACCTGTACAAAAATTTAAATGGCATCAAACTTGAGTTGGCAGTCATTGCAGATAAAAACTCATAGCACACACAAAAATACACTAATTGTAACGGATACATGAATTGTTTGTTTCATTTCTCAACATTCATCACAATTTCCAAATGTTGGTCATCATGAATCCTTGATTTATTTTACTTGCTGATAATTTCTCCTTGATTTAATTATTATTATGTTATTATTATTATTATTTTATTTTTTATTATTATTTGTATGGAAAAAACCCATTTCTACATGGTATAGACAAGACAGTAATCTTTCTATTCCCGAAATGGGAAATAATTTCTCCATATGACATTAGAATGTTTTAAAAAGTTGGATACCTACCGTCGCATAAACCTTGTTACATCATCTGCATAGAAATTCATGCTTGATCTTCTTGATATTTGCCAGGACATCTTTCATGTTGAGCCTCTCATTAGGAGATTCAGCTGTGCAATTCAATGCCAACTCCAAAATAGAGGTCACACAACACAACTTTTTGTCGAAATCAATCTCTTCAGGTTGCAATAAGGTATCATCAATAATATCATCTGGTGCTACAGGTAGTGAATTACAGGCCCAACTCCTCATGTTCAAATTTTCTTGAAACATTTCATCATATGGCCTTTTCCTTGTGAAAGTTTCCATGAGCATAATGCCATAGCTGTACACATCACATCTTCTAGAAACTAATCCAACTGATCCATACTCTGAGATCCAATATTACCAGAGTAATTAGTTTCTTGACGAGTCCGATAAAGAAATGAAAATATTATACATATATGTGTGTGTGTATATATTTGCTAGATATTGAAAATAGTTGATTTTACCTTGAGTAGATAAGGACTTTAAAAACTGAAAGTATAATGGGAATGAAACAAGTGTAAGGCAATTAATTGAAACATATGGACTTCTAGCAGATTAAAGATGATATTAGACAGATCCAATCTATGGGTTCACTTTGCCGTTTCACTTTCACACGGTACTTAAGAGAAGGTAACACTCCTGCTGACATGCTTACTAACTTGGCTGAATAGTGCAAAATGACTACCTTCTTCACTGAGACTATAAATCTTCCGTTTAAGATTATATCCACGTTGAAGAATGATGTAGTTGGCAAGCCCAACATTAGAATCTAAGTGAAGAGAACAACTTTCTTTTTGATCCTGGCTGAGTCTTCTCTGCTTGCCCTAAGGCCCCCCTTGTGGGGGGGGGGGGGGGGGGGGGGGGGGGGGGGGGGGGGGGGGGGGGGGGGGGGGGGGGGGGGGGGGGGGGGGGGG
>JAJOOR010025715.1:0-12338 GCA_036250505.1 Solanum acaule | reverse complement strand
TATAAAAATATGTAAAAGATCTGATTAACTCTTCAAATTTTATCGATGACACATAAATTGGACAAATGAAATAATATATATTATTTGAAAATTACTTAGAAAGTACAATAATTTACAGTAATTAACAATAGAATATTTTAAAGACAAAAAAAATTGATTGAATCTCGAAATTTTATTAGTACCACATAAATTGAGAAAGAAGAAATAACCTTTATTATTTCAAAATTGCGTAAAAGATATTACAAATCATACAACAATAATTAGCAATTTAGAATGTTAAAAGACATAATTTTTTTTTTTTACCATAGTTAACAATAATTAAAAATTTAAACTATTTTAAATTAATATTAAAGTTTGATGAACTCTTTAATTTTGTCTTTGCACATAAATTGAAACAAAAAATAATACATATTGGGCCCGTGCTAGCACGGGCTCCAATGTCTAGTATAGATATAGTCATGTAGAAATAGGTTTGTCATTAATTGATTTAAGAAATAGTTGGAAAATTCATAATAACAGCATATATGAAACAATTGTATATCTCTTTTCATAACTATGACTTAAAACACTTTTAAGTAAGATTGGTGTAATTATGTTCATCCAAAATAGTAGTAGTACTTCTTTTGAAACTCATTTTTTTTTTTAAAAGTCATTAAAAAAAAAAATGTCATACAAATTTGGCAAACAGACCTTATAATTTTAAATAATTAACAATAAAAATTAACTGCCCCTCGAATTTTTATTATATTTCAAAACAATCTATAATATACTTCCCAACTACTAATACTAGGAGTGTGCCAAAACCAAATCGACCGATAATCGAACCAAAAAAAGTGTTATTGGTTTATTGTTATTGGGTTATTGGATTAACGATTTTTTAATGATTTTATAAAAAAATTATCGGGTTATCAGTTCGGTATTAGCTTTTAATATTGGGTAATTGGGTAAACCGATAACCCATTAAGATTAAAATTTACTAGTTACTGTCTTTATCCTTTATCCTTTAGCTTTCAATTCACACTTTAAAGTGACTTTTAACTCACAACTTCACATTATGCAAAACGTCAAAACCTAAAGTAAGAACCCTATTCCTCTTAATTTCTCTTTGTGTTACACTTGTTTGGTTTTTTCATTACATTATTGTGTTGTTGCGTCAAATTTATTAGAGAAGTCATATATTTATTTTATAAGTATTTTATTATTGGTTAAACCGAAAACCGAACCGTTAAGGACCAAAACCGATAAAAAATCTCTTATTAGTTTGATTTTTGGTTTAACGTATTTAAAAACTGAAAACCAATAAATCAAACCAATAATGCATAAAACCAAACTGAACCGACCGATGCACACTCCTAACTAATACTATCATTATTAACAAATCATTATGAATTTGTCTTTCGTAGCTAATGTGACTTTAAAAGTAGACTATCAACATGAATTTATTCATCGATTCGAACATGTCTTGAGCACTACTACTTTATAAAGCATACTACATACTCCCTCCCCCATTTTCTTCTTCATTCATATATTAATTATATTTTTCTACTATATATAAGAGGTTACGACAACAGAATTTGAACGTCATGTTTGCTTTTCCAACCAAAATATTTTTAAAATTTTATAATTTATGTGTTTTAATTTTTTTTTTTTGTACATATGCCTTTTAGTAAAAGGTATTAATAAATATAATACAAAATTTAATATATAAATAACTTACCTCCGACTCTTAATTTTACAAGACAATGACAGGTCAAGTAACTTATGCCAAAACACGGGCTTAGTTTGTTTGACTATGTCGGCCCAAGCCCATCTATTTTTTGTGACGTAAGCCCAAACGTAAGCCCAAACAATTTCTAAGCCTAATACGACTCCTATTTAAGGTTTAGGGCATTTCTCTTCCTTTTTTCTTTACAGACAATTTTTAAGCCGCAGATCAATTGCAGTGACGCCCTAATCGAATAGCCATGGGGAGAAGTAAGTCGGTTCGCTTAAATCCTTATTTATCAAATTTTCATTTGTATTATAATGTATTGTTCCTCAGATCTGAAAAAAATTTGTGATTTTACGCATATCTCCATTGACAGATTGATTGAGTTTAGCATTTCTGGTATTTATATGATTGGAGTTTTGTACCATGTTTGATATATATGAATCATTTTCGTAACTGCGTTAGCTATTTTTTTTATTGCATTAATGTGAAATATTGTTTTTTTTTTAAAAAAAAGTTCGTTGCGTGAAGTCCTGTATATTTGTTTTGCGAATGTGGTGTTTATTTGGTATAGACTAGTTTTATTATATGTTTGTTTGTTTGTGTATTTGATTGTAAAACTAGTTTGTTTGGAATTTGTATGATTGAATTGATTCTGTTAGATTTTTTTAGCTTGAAGGTTTGGAATTTGCCGCTATATGTAAAGCTAATGGCTTTGAACTAATACATTATAAATGAGACATATCATGGTAAAATGAGTAGCTTCAAGATTGAAGTATGTGCCATTTTCTGTAGTCTTTTTGGCACATTTACTTGCGAAGCTAGTTTTTTCGTTACCATGAGAAAGACTGATGAACCATGGAAGGATGAACGCCGTCTTTCTAAGAATATTACTTGCTTGGAAAATGGAAGGAATAGTTTCTCATTTTGTATCAAAGAAACATCCTTACTTTATGTGTGTGAGAATGGAAGTACTTAGTAGATGAATAATGACTTCATAAGTTGCGTATGATTTATCTAGGATAGTTGTCTGACTAGCCTTGATCATTATTTTGTTATTAATTGTTAATATGTGTATGTAAAAGCATATTTGGAGTTCTGGCACCACTAGTGGTATCCTGCTTAAGTTCCAGACATGACATAGCTAGTTTCAGCATATGTTGTATTGTAATGTTTTTTTATAGTGCGCTATGAGTCTTTGTGCTTGTCTTTCCTAGCACATTTCCATATTTGGGCCATGGTGTAATGGTTTGGATTCTTTTTAACAGGACCTGCAAGATGTTATCGTCAGATTAAGAACAAGCCTTACCCAAAATCAAGGTTTTGCCGTGGTGTGCCTGATCCAAAGATCAGGATTTATGATGTGGGCATGAAGAGAAAGGGAGTTGATGAGTTCCCTTTCTGTGTGCATTTGGTCAGTTGGGAGAAGGAGAATGTCTCAAGTGAGGCACTTGAAGCTGCCCGTATTGCTTGCAACAAGTACATGACCAAGTCTGCTGGGAAGGATGCTTTTCACCTAAGGGTCAGGGTTCATCCATTCCATGTTTTGCGAATTAACAAGATGTTGTCGTGTGCTGGAGCTGATAGACTCCAAACTGGTATGAGGGGAGCTTTTGGTAAGCCCCAGGGTGTTTGTGCTCGTGTTGCAATTGGTCAGGTTCTTCTATCTGTTCGCTGCAAAGATGGAAACAGTAACCATGCCCAAGAGGCTCTGCGCCGTGCCAAGTTCAAGTTTCCTGGACGTCAAAAGATCATTGTCAGCAGAAAGTGGTATGTATTCTATCAGAAGTTTCACTTTATATTTTATGCTACTGATTTGTTTGAGAAGTTTGTACTTTTTCCATTAAAGGATTATCCTGGTGTGTAAAAAGCGCTTTATTTCATCTAATTAGTTATTTAGTTTGGGGAGATTCATTCTAAAAGAACACCCCTACAGTTAATTACCCAAGTCTCTTCCTTTCAATGCCAAACGTTGTCTTATTCCACTACGGAAATATGTACTCTGTGGGCTTGTTTTCTGTCTGAGACTCTTAAAGTTTCATGATATCTTGGTACCCTTTGAGGCTATGTTTGATCATGTATAGTTTTGGCTGTTTTAGATAGTTAGAAAGTTGTAACCTCACATGTGCTACTTTGATTCAGGGGATTCACTAAGTTCAGCCGTACTGATTATCTGAAATACAAGTCAGAGAACCGTATTCTCCCAGATGGTGTGAATGCTAAGGTTTGTCTATTCATATCCTTTCTTTTTAAACTAATATTTTTGCTTTGCTCATTCATGTATCTGGTTGTCAGTAGCAATTTGCATGTTTCGGTTGTGACAATTTATTGTGTATTCTTTTGCTTTTGCAGCTTCTTGGCAACCATGGTCGACTTGCTGCACGTCAACCTGGAAGGGCCTTCCTTACATCTGCTTAGGGATTTGAAGTGGCATATTCTCACAAATAGCACATTTGGTTCTCTAGTCTGTTGAATGAAACTTTGTTACTTGAATTTCTGTTTTTGCATGAACTTTATCAGTAGTGTCCAATTGAACATTTTTGAAATCATTATGTTCTGTATTTGAATTTCTTGTACGGTTAAGAGCTCGTATGTTTTGATGAATTGATACCTCTAGTGATGGGTGACATTAACATTCTTTGGTGACCCCAACTAATTAATTCTCGTTAAAATTGGCACAGCCTGTTTGTTGAAAAGACTGACGACGTTTATTCCCAAAGATCTGGTTTTGCACAATTAGTACCGGAGAAGGTCTGCTTTATATTAACTTAAATTTTAAAAATATAGTAGCAAAAAGAGGGCTATAGACATAGTGGGACTCCTATTATACTTCTCAATTTGTAGAACTTTGTATGTTTTCTGAGATGATTAAAGATTGGTTTATATGGAGAGTGCATCAGATTTGAGCACCAAAATGTGAGTTATATACAGTCTTTCAAGTAAGTTTTGGCCAAAGTCGTCGTGAGGCGGTGAAGTGGTACAGAAATCTGCTATTTCCTTAGATTTCTGATCATGCTGGATCAGATTAATATGCTCAGATACATGAATACATCTTAAGAAACGGGAGAAGATTAGATAGATTATCCAAATATTTGACGTGTAGGTAGATCTTCATAGGCACTGCAAATTTGGGAATCCTATTCTTGAACGAATAGTTAGTTATGCTCTATCCACCATATTTCATTTGAAAGTGAACACAACATTTGATGAAAAATGAGGTGTATGATGAACTATTTTGCAGACTCCAACTCAGTACAAGATTCAGGATGCACAAAAGTTTCAAAAGACCATAAAACAACTAGTTGCATTTAATTAACCATAAAAGTAAAACTCCTCAAAATGACGGTAGTAGTTCCAAAGCATGACTTATTTCCTGTTCAAACAGAAATAGAAATAGCAGTCCTCCCCAGACAAATGACGAACAGAACTTGAGTTATATGTGTTCACAAGACAAATGACGAACAGAACTTTAGTATCTGTGTTCTAACTTCTCCTTCTCCAGGAAATGCTGCACGTACCTGCATGCATAAAGAAACACCTTGGCTATGAACTAAGCAACCACTAAAACCACATATATATTTGTTGGAATTCTCAACCAATAACATAGGAATTTCTAGAACCTAACTTAGCGAAGAATTATTCCAGGTGACATCAAGTGAAAAAAAAAATCCTTACATCTTGGCTATCTATTATTATAAGGGGAAAAGAGGGGAGGGATAACTGACTCAGAAAGCTCAAGCCAACAGAAGATAAAAACAATGACCATAATCTCGCCAATAACCTTCAACAATCTAGTGCATACAAGTAAATCTCCTCTATGCCTGAATGCAGCTCAAATACTATGATGATCCAGAATAATATCTTATACTTGAGATAAATTACAACTCAAAATAACTAAGACTCTTGCAGCAATCACTTTTATTTGCTTGGAGACAAAAATGAACAGAACAAAGAAAATAGAGGAGAAAGAAGTTAATCGGATTTATTTTGACCATATAAGAAAAATGAAAAAAAACAAGAACACTTCAACTAAGATTCTGTTAAAGAGGTACTAACATGTTCTTGAACAAGTTACTAATATACACAATATGTGAAGGTACATGATAATCTAACTAGTGCTAAAAATTGTCTCAAATATTATATCCTAGAAAATCAAACTACATCTAGTTACTAGTGGTGAAATAATTTTATATCGACACATTTTGCATATCAAAAAGGATTATATTGCTGCATATTAACTTTTTTCTAACAAAAATATAAACTGAGATCAATTTGATGTTTAAGCTTGCATGCTTTACCAAGGAAACTTTTTCTACTCAAAAGAACTATCATACACCATGTCCTTTCCAACCCCAACCCCCAAAGAAACAGGAACTAAATAAAACTCCACCCCACATGAACAATACAAAACAAAGGAAAATCGTAGTAACCTTGCCTTTCCAATCAGTAAGTAGGCTTGAAAGAAAACCGACCAGCTTCATACTTATAGAAGCCAATGTCTTCAACAATTTCAATTGGCATTGTGCAACTGTATTTCATCAAAAAAATGAAGGAAGATTCACAATGTGTGAAGGCTTCACATATCTCATGGGTCATCTTAGTAGGTACCTCCAGATGCTCTGATATGCCAAACATATATGTTCGGTATTCATGCTCTTAAGCATTATTTAACACCTCTCCACTCCCATATGTTATATTCCAACTAAAGCCTGAGCAACTAAGTTCCCCTTCTAAGCTAGCTATACATTTCGGTCCTTTTATTGTAAGCATATCTAAAAACATATTGTAAGCAGGCAAGAAAAGTTTGATTCAAGTTAAGTGCTCCATGACCTAGTCTAAATTAAGCAACATCTAGTAAGATCAGATCAATAAAAATCTCAGATCTTTTCGAAAGGCGCTCAACATACTATCAATGTATACAAGTATCAAATGGATCTGTCAATTTGAGCCATCTCAAAGCACACGCAGCTTCAAATCCAGAGGTGTGACATAGGTCAATGAAAACATCCTAACAGTCATAACTGTGAGGTATCCTTTGATACGAAATTATCGGGAGCGTGCTCATCTAGGCACGCACTAAATTGGAATCCATAATTTTGAATTGAGGCATAGTTAATTATTTGATTGATTTGGTACACAAGAATCGAATAAGCTATCATATATTGGAAATATAAGCAACTTCATTCCATTCCAATTAACAACAACAACAACAACATACCCAGTGAAATCCCACTAGGTGGGGTCTGGGGAGGGTAGAGTGTACGCAGACCTTACCACTACCTCGTGGAGGTAGAGAGGTTGTTTCCGGGAGACCCTCAGCTCAAGAACAACAAATCTAAGTGACAAGAGAGCTATATATAAAACATAACACCAATCCAAAATATAGTGTATAATCAACAAATGATACAATAACAACAAGAAAGTAATGTGAGGAGTGAAACGCAGTAAACAACAATACGGCTAGGACTACTCCAAATGCTAACAACCCATACCCTCGCGAGGGACGGCAACACGCTAACTCTACTAACCTTCCACCTTAATACGCGACCTCCACTCCTTCCTATCTAGAGTCATGTCCTCGGTAATGTGAAGCCTAGCCAAGTCTTGTCTAATCACCTCTTCCCAATACTTCTTGGGCCTACCTCTACCCTTTCGCGTACCCTCTACCACCATTTCCTCGCACGTCCTCACTGGGGCGTCTGCGCTCCGTCTCTTCACATGTCCAAGCCATCTCAGTCTCGCTTCCCTCAGCTTGTCCACCACAGAGGCCACTCCCACCTTCTCCCGGGTAACCTCATTCCTAATCTTGTCGCTCCTAGTGTGCCCACACATCCATCTCAACATCCTTATCTCCGCAACATGCATTTTTTGGACATGTGCGTTCTTGACTGGCCAACACTCCGCTCCATACAACAAGGCCGGTCTAACTACCACTCTGTAGAACTTACCTTTAAGTTTTGGTGGAATTTTCTTATCACACATTACTCCAGAGGCAAGCCTCCATTTCATCCAAGCAACCCCAATGCGATGTGACATCATCGTCGATGTCACCACTCCCTTAGATTACAACCCCAAGATACTTAAAACTTTCCTTCTTAGGAATGATCTGTGCGTCAAGTCTGACTTCCACATCTGTCTCATCCAACACATCACTGAATTTGCACCCTAAATATTCTGTTTTGGTCCTACTCAACCTGAAACCTTTGGACTCCAGCGTTTGTCTCCACACTTCCAACCGCGCATTAACTCTATCCCGCGTCTCATCAACGAAATTATCCGGGAGAGCTTAAATCTATGCAGTCAAAAGTGGAACTAATTTGTTAACAAGTAGTTTGGATGCGGGAATCAGAGCCTGAGAGAAGAATTTAGGTGAAAACGACGAAGCAAAGAAAACAGAAATGACAAACATTTACATGTACAATATCAGGGAATGCTTCCAAATAAGAAGGTTATAGTGTAGATGATTAATTAACACAGCCGATCTCAACAAAGTTTGGGATTGAGATTCAATATACTTGATCGAAGTACTTACGAGTAGGTGCCGATAAGAGGGCCGAGCAAGAGAGTAGCGCTGATCCAATTTTCAGAGACTTTGTGATGGATTTTACCAGGAAGATCCTTCCATAGACCTGGCATAATCTTCTGTTGGAATGGCGATAAAGCGTAAACAACTGCTTTCAGCTTAACTGGTTGTTTCCCCATCTTAGGCGAATTTTAATGGTGATTTTTCCGATCGATTTTCGATGAACAAGCTAGGGTTCGAGATTGAGAAGAATGATAATTGACATTTGGTGGATGGAGGAGGAAGCTTCTTCTTCCAGTAAATTCGTTTGGGCCTAGAACTGTAGCCCAGCCCAATTTGGGCCGATAAAATTAGCCACATGAAGGGCCGCTTGGCATTAGACGAACTAGTGGCTGAGCATCGAGTAGTGTTTTAATACAAACTTTCACATATAGCAAACACAAAAATCATATTTGTATGTTATAATTATAGTTTGCATAATTGCGCTCCATAGCAAACTATGTTTGCTATGACTATTTCTCTATACATATATACAAAAGAAGCTGGCTATTTCGCTATACATATATACAAAAGAAGCAATTGTATAATCTGTCTCGGTATACATATACAAAAGAATCAATTGTATAATCTGTATTTGTATAAAGCGAGAAAGAGAGAAAGACAAAAGAAAACTGGGCAGGAGAAGATTGTATTTGTATAATCATAAGTGTATAAGACGAAAATATATGCATTTGTATTTGTATATACATTTTCTCTCACTTTATACATACACAAACGCAATGTATACATTTGTGTTTGTATAATGTGAGAGAGGCGAGCGAGATTTGGAAGAGGGGAGAGAGGGGAACGAAAATATATGTATATATATAATTTTCTCTTGCTTTTTTTTTTTTAAACCACAATTGCATTTTATTCATCTTCTAACAAAAAGCTACAAATGATCTGAGGGAGATTACAATCAGTGCTTTACTACTCCCTATAAAGGATGAGGATAAAAGCTATCCTATTTGAGATGAAAAGAATGCAAAAGTTGGCTTATACATTTGGATATTGTAACCAAATGAGCCAAAACACCAAAAACCTATATTATGTACTACAGTTCACACCACACTCTCAAGGAGGTTCCCAAATCAGTTCATTCTTCTTCTTCTTCTTCTTCTTCATGGTTCTAAAGTTGGTCATTTCCCACCTATCCATGTTTATTAAACCTTTCACTCGTGTTGGCAAGTATGCAAATGTTTCATAGACCACGTCGTTTGTGTTGTCATAACCAAGAGACGCCAGTAGGTCCGCAACTTTGTTTGCCTCTCTGTAGCAGTGGCTTAAGATGAAGCCAGTAGTCTCCATATGGCCTTTCAGTTCATTCACTTCATCATGAATTCTCCATGGTGTGAAGTTGATGTCATTCACACAATCCACCAATAGCTTAGAATCACTCTCTGCCAATATATAATCATATTCATTCCTCACACACCATTCAACTCCATACAACAGAGCTTTAGCCTCGGCCCAATTGTTAGTACCCTGTCCCAGGTTCAGCGAGTAAGCAAAAATGAGGTGCCCACCATGATCTCTGATCACCCCTCTTCCTCCACAATATACATCCTTACAGCTTCCATTGGAATTAATCTTCACAAAGCTAGTAGAATTAATCTTCACAAAGCTAGTAGAAGGCTTCGTCCACTTGACCTGAACAATTTTGTTGATGTAAATGTTGCTTGTTAGCAGATCGCAGATTGACTCCCAATAAGGGTCTATGTTAACCTTCTCAAATTGTTCTTTGAGAATCAGGACTAGGTTGGCAGAGATGTTGTTAATCGTATTCCTTGTGTTGTAGATATCCTTGCCGTATTTAGCTCTACATCTTACTTTCCACAATTCCCACATGGTAATAGCAGGAAGACACTTTAGCAGCGCGTCCAGTACTGGGTTCTTAGTTTTCCAGGTCCACCAGAATTTGATTAGCATTCTGATAGGGATATTATCGAATGGTATCCCCAGAGGACCACAAAGAATCGCCCAGATCTTTTTTGCAAATTCCCCAGAGGAGCTGAAGTGGTCAATATCTTCCTCCTGAGGTGATTTACAACAAGTGCATCTTGACGGCATGGCAATTCCCATTTTTGCGAGTCTTGAGTCTGTAGGGATTTTGTCTCTCACTACTCTTCACAGAATGAAGCTCATTTTAAGAGGCACTTTCTTATGCCATGTGTTGGCATCAAACCAATTCTTAGCTTTCTTTTGTCTCTGAATATCCCAAGCCGAAGCCACTGTGAACAGGCCACTTTGATTTGGAGTCCAAACAGGCTTGTCATCGGTATTCAAGTTCAGTTGTATATTCATACTCTGAATATGTTCCATCACATGATTGGGAATGAAAATGTCCCAACCTCCCAGTGCCATTGACCATTTATGTAGATGTCTGAGAGTTTTTGCTCCATTGGTTTTCTATCATCTGGGAATAGTTGCCAAAGAGAACTAAAACCTGTCCAATTATCTTGCCACATTGAGACATCTCCTCTGCCTATTTTCCATTGTATATACTGATCCATAATACTTTTGATTTTGCACATAGCATTCCAAGAATGAGAGTTTCCGGAGTACCAATTCTTAATTACATGATGAATCCTTTGGCAGTACTTAGCCATTATGAACTCCTTCCATAGAGAGTTTGTGGTCCTTAACGTCCACCATTGTTTAGTAGTAAATGCTTTATAAATATCTTGAAGTCTTCTGAAGGAGGCACCACCTTCTTCATATGGGTAGCACATGGATTCCCAGGAAGCCTAATGCATTTTCTTCTTTTCATCAGTACCACTCCAAATAAATCTATTAAACATCTTTTCCATTTGGTTTAAAACACCAATAGGAGGCTGAACTGCTGCTAAAGTGTACACTGGCAGTGAGACCAATACATGCTTAATCAACACACTTCTTCCTCCTATTGTTAGAAATTTTGTTTGCCATCCTCCAATCCTATGTAGAATTTTGCTCATCATTCCAGAGAAAAGAGCACTATTCTTCCTTCCTTCATACAATGGGCACCCCAAGTACTTGATTGGTAGACTCTTTTAAGTCATGCCAGTGATCTCTTCCACTCTTTGAATAGCTTGAGGGTGCTATTTGCTGGATAGTGACACACTAGATTTCATCTTGTTAACCTCCTATCCTGAAACATTTTCATAGTTGCCCAGAACTTCCATCAACAGCTCAAGAGATCTCCTGCATCCACTCGAAAATAAAATGATGTCATCAGCAAATGCTAAATGATTGATGGTTGGGCCCCTTTTATTCATGCTAAAGCCAATGAATTCAGGGTTATGATTGAGATTATTAAGCTTAAAAGAGAGAAATTCAGCACTAATAACAAAAATGGAAGGTGAGATAGGGTCTCCTTGTCTTAGACCCCTATTGGATTGAAAGAAATCATGCCTACAACCATTAACTAGCAGGGAATACCAGTTACTGGAGATTTGCCTAAAAATCAAATCAATCCATAATTCACAGAAACCCATCTTTCTAATAAGAATGCATAGATAAGGCCAAGAAACTCTATCATATGCTTTAGCCATAGCTAGTTTAAGAACAACATTACCTTCCACATTGAGAGACTCCATGTCCTGAATGATTTCTTGAGCAAGTAGAATGTTTTCAGTAATAGATCTTCCTTTAATAAAACCACTTTGGTTATTACTAATTAAAAGAGGAAGCACCTTACTAAGTCTAGAATTTAACACTTTAGAAATTTTTTTACTGATGACATTACACAGGCTTATAGGTCTCATGTCAGAAAAGAGTTGGGGATGATTAATTTTAGGAATCATAGCTATGTTAGTATGAGTAAGCCATTTGGGGAGACTAGCACCACAAAAGAAGGAATGTAAAGCTTTAGTAACATCAGGGGCTACCACTCCCTAACAAGTCTGAAAGAACTTAGCTGTGAATCCATCAGGCCCCGGGGAACTGTCTGGATCTGTCACGACCCGGGAGCACCCCCTAGTCGTAACCGGCGTACTCGACCTCGAAGAGGTCTAATACAAGCCTCTTAGCATTCATTCATCGCATAGACACCAAAACCATAAGGAATTAAAAACTTTCTTCACACAC
>JAJOOR010025714.1:0-19381 GCA_036250505.1 Solanum acaule | reverse complement strand
ATTATTATTATTATTATTATTATTAGTACTATTATTATTATTATTATTATTATTATTATTATTATTATTATTATTATTATTGAATAATCCATTAATTAAATATCGATGGAATATCTTTCAGGGTTCTTCTGAGATCCTGGTTTCGTTGGTATTAGAACCTAGGAACTTTCATGGTAGATATAAGATTGATGTGAAGTATTTGGCATAGATATATTCTCTTAAAAATGGATCTAGGAGATACTAGTACTAAAAGTACTCGTTTAGAAGAGATAGATATACCTCAAAACCTTGATTTATTAAACAAATAGACTATTCCAAAAGTTGATATTAAAACCATTTATGATTATGGTTGGTTTGATAAGATCTCTAATAAACAGTTGATAAAAACTACTGAGCAATCCTTGGCGTTAAATTCGTCTGAACAAACTATTCGATTGTTAAATAAACAAGATATTGAATTATATAAAAAGCAATATAAGTTTTTGCATTTTGGCATGGTTCAAATTGCTTTTAAGCCTTTAACTCTTAAAGGGTTACCAGAAACTTTTTTAGCTGCTCTTCGTGATGTTAGAAATTTAAATTTTCGACAATCTTTGATGGGTTCGATATAATCTACGGTAGCATATGGCCCAGTATATTTCAACACTCAACCTAATTTACAGTTATCTTTGACTGATTCTAATATTCTTGATGCTTTAACTTTGAATGTTAAAACGCATGGTTATAATTATGCACCTAGATCTAAATTGATTTGTTTGTCGTATAGAATTTATTGCAAACTGCTCACTACATTAAATCCAAGATGTAAGATATATGATACATCTGATCAAACTAATTTAGTTGAAACTAATTTTGTTAAAACCAAGGTCACCAGTAGAAGACCCATAAAATGGGAAGAAATTAATTTCCCCACTACTTGGACATTAGATTCTGTTATACCTCCTGAACAGATGTCTAATGCTGTCACTAATTCTGAATATTCTCATATTACTCAAAATTTTGACGGTAAGATCTGTATTCAATTTGATGAAACGAGTATTCCTTATAATTGACACTCATTTTCTTCTGATAGAAGGTTATTGGCTATACAACATATATCGCCTATAGACCCTGTTTATGGCGCGGCTCGTAATCGTGCTGCTTCTTTACATACCTTAGATTTAGTTATATCTGATAAAAATAAAATTAAAATTGATCCTCGATTAAATATTGTTCGAGCAAATAATAAGTCATCTGATATTTCTAATAAGGATATTCCTTCTGCATCCGAAATGGATTTTAATCTTAATGATAATTAATGATGAGTGGACACCAAATAGATTTTAGTCCAGGTTCACTGGCAAGAAAATATATTCAAAATGAATTTACAAGTGATAAATGGAACCAATTTAAAATTTGGTTTTTCGACACTTATAGTACTGATGATTTGAATAATATTTCTCAAGAATTCTATGAAACTTGTGCTTTACATAATTATATTATGTTCTTTGTCCCTTGGTTTATAACCACCTATTTACCTTTATTCATCAATGTTCTTGAACGATCTTATAAAGATGAATCAGGTAATATTATCAAAGCTATTTTACCCACCACAGGCACCGTTTATATTACCAAATAATACAGGTATTACTTTTACTGCTTTTCAAAAATTTATTGAAAATGATGTGGCTGCAGTAAGTATAAACGAGATTAATAATCTCATTTCTCAAAATAATTATTTGGGACTTTATGTTAAAGTGTTAGGTGAACATATTAGTTCTCTTGATAAAAAATTAGATAAGTTAATAACTTTAATTATTCAGATTAAAAAGGAATTAAACCCTTCTGAACAAGCTTCTACATCAAAATCGCCCTCTGAACTTTCTACGCATGTTCAAAGACCTCCTGAGATTCAGGACTTTGTTTTTAAACCTCTTTATCATTTAGAAAAACTTCTTGATAAAAAGTTTTTTGAATTCTGGGCTAAACTATTGATTTATTTGAAGATTTTGCAAATGAAATGGAAACCACCTTTGATTTTAAAAATCAGGTTGATATGGAAATTCATAAACTTTGTGGTTTCCCTAAAAGAAATAGTGGTAATACTAAATTTCTAATAAACCCAGCATGCAAACTTTTTATTATCCTAGACCTACTCCTCAAGATGTGTTGATCGAGGAACGTGACTGGAACCAGACTAATACCTCTTATAGCGGTTCTGAAATTTATGAATGGAATTTAGATGGCTTAACTGATAGACAACTAACCATTCTTGTACATAAAATGCTTATGTATGCAACTATTTGTAAGAGTGTTAATAATACCGATATAACTATTTGCAAGATGATTATTGCAGGTTTTACTGGCCAATTTCAAGGTTGGTGGGATAATTATATGAGTATAGAAGCTAAAGCTGCCGTTATTAATGCCAAAGCTCCTAATGAAGGTGTTGATAACTTAGGATTAGCCCTTGTAAAAAATAGAGAAGATGCGGTATATACCCTAGTCTTGACTATCCTAGAACATTTTAATGGGAGATTTACCAACCAATATGAGACAGTTAGATCCCTGTTAAATGGCCTACGATGTAGACATTTAGGTGAATTTTGTTGGTATAAAGATACTTATTTAAGTCGGGTGATGGAATTACCGGAAAACGGCCTTGAACATTGGAAAGCCAAGTTTATAGATGGTCTGCCTCTCCTTTATTTGCAGAAAGAGTTAAGAAAACTCTACGAAATTCGCAAGGTGTTATTCCTTATGGTAATTACACTTATGGAAAGCTTATAAGAGCTTGTACCCAAGAAGGCATCAATTTGTGCAATGAGTTAAAACTCTCTAGACAACTTAAGATTGATAAGCTCAGAGAAAGGTCTCAGCTAGGAGATTTTTGTACTCAGTTTGGTTTACCAGATACTAATAAGAATACCAAACAGAAAGACTCTAGTCGTAGTAATCCTGATAGACCCTATAAGAAAAGATGGTCTAGACGAAGATCTAGAGAAGAGCGAGAAGAGCGTAAAACTCATCGTAAATCTAATAAATTTACCAAGAATAGATTTGGCGAGATCTCGCAAAAATTAAGTGTTACAAATGTGAAAAATTTGGTCATATAGCTCTCAATTGTAAGCTTGAAAAGCTTAAAGCCTTAGATCTCGATGAAGATATTCACGAAAAGATTTATAGTTTCTTATATACTTCTGGTTCTGAATCCAATTATGATTAAAATTTAACGACCGGATTTCAAGTCGGTCGTTAAAAGTACATTTAACAACCATTTAAATTCTGGTTGTTATATGTCCTTTTTAGCGACTATATTTGCCCTCATTACAAGTACTTTTAATGATCAAAATTCCTCTCGTTAATTGTATTTTAGTTTCGACACCAAAAATTTTAGCGACCACATTTCCCGTCATTAATACTCATTTTAATATTTTATAAGAAGCCATTAATTATAAAAGAGTTTCAAAGACCTCATTTTCATTCAGCTAGGAGCTTTTTATATATATGCTACTTCCAATCAGTTGTTTGAGATTTAATTTAGATTAGTGGTAGATATGTCTATCAACATTTAAGCAAAAACCATAGAATCTTGTTCCAAAGAAGAAAATTAGATCTAATACAATTGTGTCTCCTTAGACATAAACATAAAAATTAAGGCTCTTATGGTATATAATATGCAATATTTCAAAGATCGATTAATTAATGGAAATATATGCAATACTATTGAAATTTTGAGTATTAATTACTACTTGAGAGAGTAGTATTGTTGGATAAAGTTTTCAAATACCCAAATTTATTTATATAAAAAAAATTGATTAGTAAACCACTACATAAATTAAAATTAAAATTAAAATTGATCAAATCTCAAAGAGGAAAGGACACTAATTACTATATATGTAGAATTCTAAATCTTAAGTAGTGTCTATATCACTAATTCCTAAAGGTATCTAATTAGCTCAACCATACATATAATGACTCTTGTTAATTAATCAGTTGTGGATTCGAGGATCTTGATATTAAGCCTCTCACATATATCCCAAAGCAAAGATCTAGCTTTAATCTTTTAACCAAAATAATTTCTTTTATGGAGCAACTATCTAATTGCACAATACTAAGGTCTTCGGTTCAATCCCACCCAGTAATTTTTTATATTAAAAACACATTTTTCAAAAAAAAAAAAAACCTGAACTCTAAAAAAGAACTCTAAAGTAAAAAATAAATTCAAAAGGTTTTCTTCCACCCACTTTCCAAGTTCCAATCAGACTCATCTTTAAAACAATGGTGCACCCATTTTTTGAAATCCTGTGTTGAGCTAAAGTGTAAAGGGTAAAATTTAGTTACAAGTTTGTTAATAAATAGTTACAGAAGTTAGTTATGATTAACCGTGATTAGGTAACTTAACTAGTCTAGTTAGTTAGTTGATTCACACCTTTATATATTGATGTATAGGTATCATTGTAAACTACTGCAGTTATGATGAACTGAATGAAACTTCACTTTTCCTCTCTTCTTCTTAGCTTACTGTTTTCTCATTCATTCACCATTGTTGGTGCTTAACATGGTATCAGAGCTCTAAGGTGTTCCAGTTGATCGCGTTAGCTTTCAGTGCAGTAGAAGACTAGAGATACTGTATTGTCCTAGAAGCTAGTGAAAATCACAATTGTAGCTGCAGTTTATCATGCCGCCTGATTTTTCAACTAGTGGTGCAGTTCAAGGCGGAACTACAATGGTGGATTCTCATCATCCTCTCTTCCTGCAATCATGTGATACTCCAGGTAGTTCTCTGGTCTCTATTCAACTGTCTGGATCTGAGAATTATTCATTATGGAGTAGATCTATGAAGATAGGTCTTCTAGGTAAGGGGAAAATAGGATTTATTGATGGAAAATTTAGTAAGGATAAATTCAATGCATCTCTACATGATCTATGGGAAAAATGTAATGCCATAGTGCTATCATGGATAATGATCTCTGTGAGTAGGGAATTACTGAGTGGAATAGTCTATGCTAGAAGTGCTCAACAAGTATGAACTGATTTAAGAGAGAGATTTGACAAAGTTGATGGCTCTAGAATCTTCTATCTGCATAAGGAGAGTGCCACACTGCAACAAGGAACTTATGTCTGTTTTTAGCTATTTTTCTAGACTGAAGGAGTTGTGGATGGAATATGACTCATTGATGTCGTGTCCTGGTTGTGCTTGTGAGAGTTGTAAGACCTATGTAGAGCACTTTGAGTATCAGAGACATACAGATGCAATTTCTCTTAGGACTAAATGAATCTTATAATCAGTATAGAAGTTAGATTATGATGCTTGATCTAGCACTAGGCATAAACAAAGCTTATTCTCTTGTAAATGGCTAAAGAAAGTCAGAGAATCCTTGGTAAATCTAATACTGTAGGAAGTGATCACTCTATTTCTACTAATGTTGGTGGGATGAATGAGGCTATGGCCTTTTTTAGTAATGGTAAAGGACAAATACCAAGATCAGGATCTACTTCACAGTCAGGGTCTAATCCTCTTACTGGAGCTGGGTTTAGATCTAATCAGAAACAATTTAACAACAATAACACTCTTTACTGTGATTATTGTAACTGAAAGGGTCACATTAGAGCTACTTGTTACAAATTGCATAGATATCCTGCTGATTGGAAAGGTAAAAGGAGAAACAATGCTAGTCCTATTTCAGCTAATCTTGTAGGATTCAACAATGCTCCTGGACTGCTTATGCATCATCAGAATGCCTCAACATGGAATAGTCAAGGAGCAACTAATGATTCTAGTTCCTCTAAGATTCCAACTACTGGATCTTCTGGTGTACCCTCTCATCAACAACTACAGTTTCACCCTCATTTCTCTCCACAGCAGTACATGCAACTCTTGCAACTGATAAAGCCAGATAATGCAAAGAGTAACTGTGATACTACTACTACTGCTCATGCATCATGATGATTTGTCCTTCTCTCATTCTTGATGCTGATAATGGATCATTGATACAAAAGCATCCAAACACATGATACACAGTTTAAGTATGTTAACACAATATCGTTTCTTAGATAGAGATCTTTGTAACAAAGTACATCTACCTACTGGTACCCTTGCACATGTCAGTCACATTGGGTCTTCTCAAGTGTTAGGAGGAGCTGAGATCTCAAATGTGTTACACATACCTGAATTTCACTATAATATTTTATCAGTATCAAAGTTAACAAGGGAACTAAATTGTTATGCTATCTTTTATCGTGATCATTGTGTTTTTCAGGACCTCTCAATGGGAATGTGAGGGGGACTGGCACACTGGAGATTGATCTATATGTGATTCATGTTGATACTCAGTTGAAGACTCAGGGAACTCAATTGAAGTCTCAGCAGGATCAAACTACTACTGCTAATGTGGTTTCTTCTGCTAGTCCTAACAACTTGCTTTTTTGGCATCAAAGGTTGGGTCATGTACCTGTTAGTGTACTGAGAACACTTAGTTGTTGCAAACATATTTCTTCCTTTACTGATATATGTACTGTATGTCCCTTGGCTAAGCAAACCAGATTCCCTTTCCCCTTAAGTACTACCACTACATCAACTTGTTTTCATACATTACATGTTGATGTATGGGGTCCCTATAGAGTTCCTACTCATGACAATAAAAGATATTTCCTTACCTTGGTTGATGATTACTCTAAATATACTTGGTTGTTCCTGTTGAACTCTAAATATGAGGTTATCGTAGCTTTACAGAACTTCTTTACAACGATTAACAATGTTTTTTCCAGCACCATCAAAGTGTTAAGATCTGATAATGATTGTGAGTTTTTTAACTCCCAAGTTTCTGATTTACTTAAGACATTGGTCGTATTGCATCAGAGTTCTTGCACTTATACCCCACAACAGAATGGGGTTATAGAGAGAAAACATCGACATGTTCTTGAGATGGCCAGATCCTTGAGATTTCAGTCTCACCTTCCTCTCAGATTCTGGGGAGAATGTGTTCTCACAAGTGTGTACTTAATAAATAGGATACCCTCCACAGTTCTTAAGGGTAAAACTCCTCATGAGTTGTTTTATCAAACTCTCCCTTCTCTTGATCATCTTAGAGTGTTTGGTTGTCTTGCATTTGCTTCTGAGGTAAAGAAGACTGACAAATTTGCCTCAAGAGCTGTTCCAGTTGTGTTTCTTGGTTATTCTAGTCTTCAAAAGGGTTACAAACTCTATAGTTTACATACCAAAACTTTCTTTGTCAGCAGAGATGTTGTATTTAAAGAATCCTTCTTTCCTTTTCAGCATATGCGTCATTCCAATTTTTGTGGTAAACCTGAACTTATAAGTAGGATATTCAACATTTCCCTCAAAGTTCGGTTTTTTCCTTTCATCAATTTCATTAGATTGAGGTGAATATGTGTAGTAATTTGATGGATGAATCCATTTTTCAAATATATTTCCGCAAAAGAAAATTTATTTCTTCATTCCTACCACTTCTAATCATGACAATGATTTTCAACTTCAGTTTTATATTATCTAGATGTTTCTACCGCTTCATCCTTACCATTCAACAAATAGACATAATAGTATCTAGTGCAATTGTCAATAAAATTTATGAAACACTTTTTCCCACCACGAGATGGTGTTGACTTCATATCACAAATGTCAGTGTAAGTCAATTCTAAGGGATTAAAATTCCTTTCAACAAATTTATAAGTATGCTTACTTGACATTTTGATTTATTGCACCAGAAGTTAGGTAAAACTTCTAAGTTGATCAGTTTTAGCAAGGTTTTGTAATTGACATGTTTCAAGTGTTCATGTCACAAACAATTTGATTCAAGCAAGTAAGAATAACCAGAAATACAGAGTTTGAAAAGACCTTCTATGACGTAACTTTTTCTAACAAATATTTTGTTCTTTACTTTTTATAACTTTGTCAAATACATACATTGTTTTAGAGTCAGCACCTTTTCAGATGTCCTTTTCAGAAGAACTTTTTCATAACATTCAATTTGTTATAGATTTACCCATGATAATAGTCTCACCGGTCCAATAAGGGCAATATGACCTAAATGTTTGTTTTACAATACAAACATAACAAATCACTTTTCACCAAAGTTCATGTCTATACAAATAAATTTATTTTAATAGACATATCTTTTCATGAAAAATCACAATATTTTAAGTGACACTTCCAAAGAATACAATTCTTTTGAACAAGTAATATAATTTTGTGGTTTTATACTAGTCATATCATATACTAGTAAAGAGAGACTCAACGACCACAATATCAAATATACTCAAAGTATTTTGTGGTGATATGTTAGTGATCGTATGTATTGATGATATTTTGATCTATTCAAGGAGTGAAAATGAGAATATGAATCATTTAAGGATTGTATTGCAAGTTATTTAAGACCACCAATTGTATGCAATGTTTAGTAAGTGTGAATTTTGGGTAAGGTTTGTGGCCTTCCTTGGTCATATTGTGTCAAGCAAGGGTATTGAGGTAGATCCTAAGAAGACGGATGCGGTCAAGGGTTGCCCTAGACCTCTAACTCCTACCGATATTAGAAGCTTTTTGGGTTTTGCTGGTTACTATAGGAGGTTTATTGAGGTTTTTTCCTCCATTGCTTCTCCGTTGATGGCTTTGACTCAAAAGAACGCTAATTTTGTGTGGTTGGAGGCTTGTGAGAAAAGCTTCCAAGAGTTGAAAGATAGACTTACTTCTGCTCCGGTGTTGACCTTACCGGAGGGTACCGATGGCTTTGTTGTGTATTGTGACTCCTCTCGTGTTGGTTTGGAATGTGTCCTTATGCAACATGGTAAAGTGATTGCCTATGCTTCAAGGCAACTAAAGGTCTATGAAAAGAATTATCCAACCCATAATCTCGAATTAGCGGGCGGTGGTATTTGCCTTTAAAATATGGAGGCATTATCTATATGGGGTGCATGCTGTTGTGTTCACTGATCACAAGAGTTTTTAATATGTGTTTAGCCAAAAAGACTTGAATCTCCGACAAAGAAGGTACTTTTGAAGGATTATGACATGAGCGTCTTTTACCACCCCGGCAAAGCGAATGTAGTTGCGGACGCCCTTAGTACATTGTCCATGGGTAGTGTGACTCATATAGAGGATGAAAATAAATAGTTGGTTCGTGATGTGCATAGGTTAGCCCGACTAGGTGTTCAACTAGTGGATTCCACCAAGGGTGGTGTCATGGTCCATATGGTTCCAAATCATCCTTTGTGATGGATGTGAAGTCTAAACAAGTCCTTGATCCTATATTAGTTGAGTTGAAAGAATCGGTACTCAACAAGTCCGTTGAAGCTTTCTCCCAAAGGGGAGATAGGGTGCTTAGGTACCAAGGTCGGTTATGTATTCCGGAAGTTGATGGCTTGAGAGAGCAAATTCTAGAAGAAGCTCATGGTTCGCGGTATTCTATTCATTTGGGAGCCACTAAGATGTACCGTGATCTACAAGAAGTCTATTGGTGGAATGGTATGAAGAAGGATATATTAGGTTTTGTAGCCAAGTGTTCGAATTGTTAACAAGTGAAGGCCAAGCATCAAAGGCCGGGAGGCTTGTCCCAAAATATAGATATTCCCACTTGGAAGTGGGAGGACGTGAATATGGATTTATTGTGGATTTGCCTCGTACTCGAAGGCAACATGATTCTATTTGGGTCATTGTGGATAGAATGACCAAATCCGCCCACTTTATTCCCATCAAGGTTTCCTTTTCGGCGGAAGAATATGTCAAAATGTACATTAATGAGATAGTGAAATTGCATGGGGTTCCCTTATCTATTATTTCGGATCGTGGTACTCAATTTACTTCACACTTTTGGAAGGCATCCCAAAAAGGGCTTGGTACTAAGGTCAAGCTTAGCACGACTTTTCACCATCAAACGGATGGTCAAGCGGAGCGCACCATCCAAACCTTAAAGGATATGTTAAGGGCATGTGTTATAGACTTCAAGGGTAATTGGGATGACCATCTACCGTTAATAGAGTTTGCCTACAATAATAGTTATCACTCAAGCATTACCATGGCTCCTTTTGAAGCTGGTAGGAGATATAGATCTCCGGTTGGTTGGTTTGAAGTAGGTGAAATTGCTCTAATTGGTCCCGAACTAGTTTATGAGGCCATTGAGAAAGTCCGACTCATTGGAGAGAGGTTGAGGACGGCCCAAAGTTGGCAAAAGTCTTATGCCGATGTTAGAAGGAGGGATCTAGAATTTGAAGTCAATGAATGGGCCTATTTGAAAATCTCACCTATGAAAGGTGTAATGAGATTTGGCAAGAAAGGGAAACTTAGTCCCCGGTATGTAGGCCCATACCAAATTTTGAAGCGTGTTGGGAAAGTTGCCTATGAGTTAGGCTTGCCAAATGAGTTGGCCCCGGTTCACCCAGTATTTCATGTTTCTATGCTTAAGAATTGTATTGGTGATCCGGTAACCATTATTCCCTTAGAAGGGTTGGGAGTTGATGAGAGCCTTTCATATGAAGAGGTTCCGGTAGAAATATTAGACCGGCAAGTTAAAAGGTTGATAAACAAGGAAATAGATTCCGTGAAAATTTTATGGAGGAATCATTTAGTTGAGGGTGCTATATAGGAGGCCGAGGCCGATACGAAGTCCCGCTATCCTCATATTTTTCCTTCTACTCCTATCCAAGCTTGAGGTAAGTAATTCCTCTTGAGTGTGGTGTTTTGGGAGTCATGTGTGCTATAGCTTGATAGTAGGGTTAGAGCCTTGAAAGCACCTTCCCGTACCTTAAAAATCATGTATTCGTGTTAGAACGTCAAGGCCTAAACCACAAGGACCAACCTTGGTTCCTTGAGGAAAAGACATACAAGGCTGCCAGGTAGTGACCCACGAAAGGAAGCCACGCCTCCTAGATCAACCCACACCCCGTAGGGGGGGCCGTGGGTAAGGCCTTTTTGGACTCTGCCTAAGGCAGTAGCCCCGAGCAGGACCCATGCCTCATGGATGGGTCCACACCATGTGGTTTGCATCCGTAGGACAAGACTCAGGTCACAGTCCCTCGACCAACGTTTGACCAGAACGGGCCGTGGCCCCATTCACGATCCACGATGCTAGTTATTTTGTCTAAAACTGAGTGTGAACATGAAGATTAATTTTTTGTACCACATAAGTTTTCTGAATGGAATTTTGTCCTTGTATGGAGTTTCAACTTACGCTTTTAAATTTGATAGATGGACTTGAAATCGATACTAGGCTGTTTTTTTTTCTTTACTGTGCAATTTGACATCTCTAAGTTGCTATGATTGTTTTTGGGAAATAAAATGTGAACTATTACATCCCAACAATCCAATACACTTAATGAGGATCTATATCTCAGACACCTTATGTAACATAATACAAGAATGTCGTTAAATTTCATATCTTGTACTTTAAAATTTAAATTAGATAGTAAGTCTAATTTTGTCTTTATCACAAGTAAAGAACCCTCCATATTTTAAATATGTTCTCAAAAATATTTTTCAAGTATTTGAAATTATTTTCCACATATTTTTTTTTCCATGCTTTCAAATTGTATGCCATCAAAATACACATTGGCAACACGAAGCCTTCTTTTGGAGATTTAATCCATAGAAACACTCATTGCAGGCACAAAAACCACTAATTTTATGTCACTAGTGTTTTTCCCTTTCTGTCACAATTAGACATATCACTTAGAATTTAGAATACTAACAATAAAGATTCAATCTTTATACAACTTGTTTCTAGTTTAATGATGAAGTTTTTATATTCTTCTAATCGTTAACCGAATGAACCTTGATGAATTCTGATGGAGTTTTTATATTCTTCAAATCAGTTTCACATTCAGACAGAGTAGTAAACCAAAAAGGTTTTAATCTCCAGAAACCTCAAATACAACACTGTTTCTAGCAAACAATGAAGATTTTATCTTTTTCAAGTCATTTAGCCTTAATATTTCTGACGAAGATTTTGTACTCTTCTGTCACTCCCCGAGCCTACACCCTGGGCGAGACTATCACTTGAGAACTATTGTTGGCCCCAAGTGAACCCTTGGCCTAGCTTACTTACTCAGCGGAAGACTTAACTCAACTCAGATACATCTATGAAATAAACTGGAAAGTTATAAAGGAACATTTAACTAGCCATTAAGGAAAACTCAGGTCTCAACATAAGATAATGACAATGATAAGACTAAAAAACTAACATCTGACTGTCTATCTATGAAGTTTCTAAACAACTGAGATGGATTTCGGGACAGGCCCACGACATCCTAATGAACTAACTAATACTGAAAGCAACAAAAAGGAGTTCTCTGGAAGCAAGGAGGCTCACCAACAAACTCTGGAGCTCAACTAGAATCAACGATGCACTGGATGCTAATCCTGGTTACCTGCATCTGCATCATAAGAAGATGTAGGCCAATTGGCATCAGTACATTGAATGTACGAGTATGCGAGTTGGAATTCTAAACATAACTTAAGCTTGAAGGCAACTGAAGAACTTACCTGGCTCAACTCAACTCAACATAACTGAACTCATTTCAATATAAAGTCAGTTAAAACAAGTGCAATATAAAGAGAAGTTGTTTAAAAACATGATGTCAACTTTGTGTGTATGCAAAGATACATATAACTCTGAAAAGTATGTAAAAATACAAATAAACCGTGTATATAAAAATACAATTACTTCTGTGGGAGTTTCTCTAACCGATATGGAGGAGAAAACGAGGTGAAATATAAAGCACAAAAAGACAAATATATGCATGACATTTAATGTATTTTTGACTTAATTAAATTCATCATTATTATTTTAGTTTAGTTTTTGTTACATCCTTGTAATTTTTATTTAATCCAAAATACCTTTTAAATTTATAAAATATGACCAATAACATCCCTTTATTTATTTTTTCGTCCTTCTCAAACTTCAATAAATTCAAGTTTAGATTTGATATATTTAAATATTCAAACTTCAAATTAGAGACTATTGAGTTTATTTACTATCTAAACCCTCTCCTCTATTTCCTTTTATTTACCCCAAAAAAAAAAAAATAGAAGAAAGAAACTCTTGAATTTGAGATGACTAAATTGTTCAACTTTGTAAACTTTAATCAACTTAAATATACATCCACACAATCATTTAAATTAAAACTGTTATCTCCTGTATTCAAATTAGCAAACCAGAAATAATAAAAGATGAAAAGAAAAACACAAAGAACTATCCGAGTCCACAGAACCCACTATGTGTCCTTAAGAAATTTAATCCCCTCAAGTACCCGAGATTGCAGATTAATTCTTCCCAAGATAAAACGGATTAACCATTAAAGAAGTAGCGGTACCTCAAACTTCGATAATTTCAACGAACTCAAAATGACAGCAACGAATCACACACACAGACACAATCGATCGATTTTGTTTTGTAAGAAATGTATGCAAAAGAAGGGAAGAATTTGATACAGAAAAATGAGAGAAAACCTCTCTATTTATAGCCAACAAAGGGTAAAGGTCACAACCCTTTGGAAAGAAGACAACCTTTCAGAAAGGTCACAACACTTTGGAAAAGGCATAACCTTTCAAACGGTCACAATCCTTTAGAAAGGACACAACCTTTCATAAAGTTCACAACCCTTCGGCATAGTCACAACTCTTCAGGAGAGTCACAACCCTTCATTTCTTGTTCACACCTTTAAAACCCAACAAAAACTAGATGATATATATATATATATATATATATGGAAGCTGCCTCAACACCCAAACAACCAAAATGAATTTTCCATAATAGTAGAGTCCATACCTTAAATGAGGGAACAACAAATTCAAAGTGAAAGTTGGCAATCATGCAGAGTTGCATCCATACAACAATGAAATATGAAAACATTGATTCACATCACATGTAAAAGATCAAAGTATTAACAACTTGAAATCTTCAATACCTCCCCATTTGATACGTCATGTTGTTTTAGAGGCCTGAACTGAGTTAAATGAAAACAAGCACTAGAAGAGACAATTACAACAAGAAGTTCTCCTTTTCCTTTCAAAATATCAGTAGCTTCACAATCCATCAGGCATGTTGTATTTCCCGGAAGTTCTAAATTCAAATCAAGAGATTCTTAGAATGAAGCTATTTGATTTTCCCACACCAGCATGATTATGTTGACAGTCATTTGATTTCAATTCAAGAAATTTATCAATTATTTTTTTTTCTATATTTTTGGAGACATAGGAATATGGTTTTCAACTTGGTGAAAAGAGCACATTACAAACATCTTCTCCGATTAGAGTTGAAAGCTCATCTGCTTTCTTGAAAATGGTTTTTTCCTTTGCAAGAAAGTAGCAGTGCGCGCTTCCTTCGATTCAATCAAATCCATTTCAATAGTTTGCTTACCGCAGCTAGTCCTCTTTTCTATTGAAAAAACAAATAATTCAAGAAGAAAATAAGAAAATGTGTTTGCTGAATAAGCTTGACCAACTTTGAGAAGAACATCGGGGTAATTTATATTAGGTGCACGAGTCTATTTGTCACGTGTATTGTAACGTTATTTAATATCTTCATATTATGAATCTATTTGTCACGTTTATTGTCACATTGTTTAATATTTTCATATTATGAGTCTACAGAGTATTGTCACATTTATTTAGTATTTTTCATATCATGTGAATCAATTACTAGATTTACATATATAATGTTATTTCAAAAGGAGAGCCTTGAAAAATGTAAAGTTATCTATGTGTGACTCGTAGGTCACTGGTTCGAGTCATGTAAGCATTCACTAATGCTTGCACTAGGGTAGGCTATTTACATCACACCCTTGGGAGTTTGGCCCTTCCCCGGGCCTCACTAACACAAAATGCTTTGTGCATTGAACTACAATTGTTTTTTTTTTATATATATAATGTTAATTCTATACTATGAATGAAAAGGAAATATGCCAAAAAACTAGTTTAATTTTTCTTTTACAGGTGCATTTTCTTCTAATATGATTCAAGATAAAAATCTAAACAACTCCACTTCAATAGAATCATAGAACATGATTTTATACCTCTAACTAACACACCCTCTATTTAAAGTTTTTTGTCAAACTTTCCTTTTTAGTTGGTTTAAAAGATACCTAGCACAACTAGGCTCAAGGTTATACTTGATCTAATGGATAAGCTTCCAAATTGTATAAGGCTGCAGTTTGTGGATGAAAATTTTGGTAAGTTGATCGAGGTTTTCTAGGATATTTTATATGATAATTTACCTTTATATCACAATAATTGTTAGCAACAAGGTCATGCTGAAGATAGTTGTTCTTTGATCTCGAAAAAAAATCAAAATAACAAACAAAATGATGATACCATTAAAGGTACTTAATTAAAGGTACTAGCGATATTGAAAAATATCAAGGTGATGTGAAGGAAATATTAAATTAAAAAAGAAGAAGAAGGGTTTTAGGTGTCGATCAAAGTAAAGCTACTGCTTCAGATTGAAAATTGGTTGTTGCCACTTCTGAGCAAAATCATGCAAACACAATGGATGTTGATACATGTAATATTTGTCATTGGGTATAAAATTACATCAAATTAGGTAAGTCACAACTTAGGTTATATATAAGTTGGGCTAAAAAAAGGGTAAGTAAAGTTTATGGGTTTGCTTGAGAAATGGAAAGGAAGAAGAGAAAAAAAAAGGCTAAATACACAAGCACTTCATGCGCTATTGATGAGTGTATTAGGAGCACCAATAGTGTTTCGGTAGGTTTTGAGAAGCTGAAGAAATTGTTGGAATTCTATGAATGAGTCTCGAAAGCCAGGATGCATTCTTGCAAGGCTTGTTGAGCTTCTCCATGTGACTTGCATTGCAAAAATATTTCAATTTCATACGACTAGGTGGAGTGACCCAGATGTGCCTTTCAGATTGTGTATAGATATTGATTCATTCACACAACAATTTGCCGCATGAGAGATGTTGCAAGATCACTAGTGACTTAGATTGCTACCTGCTTCTTATGATGAGAGTGGAGCAAACCTCCGACGAAGATACCAAGTTCCTTACAGGGATATATGTAACACCTTAGAAAATCTTACATTGATAAAATATATGAGAAATGTAAGGAATATAAGGAAGCAAATTTCCAACAATGATAGCATGCTTGCCTTGCACCCTACAGTGATCCACTTTTGTCATAAATGGGCCCATTGTATCCACAACACATCTTTTTTTCTGCATAGGTTTCAGAAAGTTTACAAAGCCTTGCTTTATTTAAGGTTTCCAGGTCCAACAAGTTTAAGCCCCATGCAGCCTTTGGTAAACACAATTTCTCCCAAGCAATGAATGTTTTTTTTTTATAGATATCTACTCCACCATTCCATAAGAAATTCTGACATATACTTTCTATCAGCTTTATGATTTTTTGGGCAACAAAAATAGCTGCGACCAATAGGTCTGGATAGAGAATAATACTGATTGAATAATCTGGACACTGCAAGCTGGACCAAGAAGAGTGCTAGTTCTAATAACTACAAGTGAATAAAAGATAACCTTTGTGTAGCCAGCAGCCCTTTGTTTGTAGTTTGTTTGGTCTATCAACTCCTCAAATAGTCCCAGTAAAGAAATATGGATAACTCCTCAACTACTGCTATTTAATTTGGACATTATCCTGGGTGTGATTATCACTTTGTCCAACAAACACTTCCATTTCAAAGCATCTTATCTTTAGTACTCCCTCCGCTTCACAACGAATGGTCTAGTTTGACTTGGCACGGAGTTTAAGAAAATAAAGAAGACTTTTGAATCTTGTTATCATAAATTAAAGTTATGTCAAATGTACATTGCCCTTTAATCTTATGGTTTAAACATGCCACGTGAAAAGCTGAAATTAAAATGTTACCAAAAAAAGAAAGAGGTCATTCTTTTTGAAACAAACTAAAAAGGAAAGGAGGTCATTCTTTTTGAAACGGAGGGAGTATATAGTCTACCATGAATAGTCATGTATAAGATGAATAACAACTTTGGTAAGCCTGGATTTTTGTACATTAGTCTCCTCAAGGCACACTAGGATGATCAACTATCAACTTTTAGTACATCACTTTTATTGAGAAACTATGTATTGTAGAAACTTAGTTTCATTCATACCCGCCTCCTCAATGCATATTTAGCCTTCAATATCTTTTGAACTATCCAGCATGCTTGCCTTGCACCTTACAATGATCAACTTTTGTCATTGTATATATGGACCCATTGTATCCACAATACATATCTTTTTTTGCATAGGTTCCAAAGAAGTATACAAAGTGCTGCTTTATTCCAGGTTTCCAAGTTCAACAAGTCTAAGCCCAACAGTCTTTGGTAAACACAATTTCTCCCAAGAAATGAGTGCCTTTTTAGGGATATCTACTCAACCACTCTATTAGAAATTCCGACATACTTTTTGATTTTCTGGACAACAAAAATAGCTGCGACCAATAGGTCTGAATAGAGAATAATACTGATTTAATAATCTGGACACTGCAAACTGGACCCAAGAAGAGTGCTAGTTCTAATAACTACAATTGAATAAAAGATATGCATTTGTAGCCAACAGCCTTTTCTTTGCATTTCCTAGAATCTATACCAGAAAGTAGTTTGAAAGTTCTGCTTTGGACTCAGTGTTAAATTGATGCAACTACTCTTCTGAAGGCATACTCACTTGATAAATGTACTTGCCTCTGGCACTATTGAAGATCAATAGATGTTGATGTTTTCAGTCAAAACTGTGATGATTATGAGTTTCCAAATTTGATTATAGTTTCAAGTTCAATATTCTACGAGTTTAACATTTGTCTGCTCAATTTATTTCCTTAGTTTTTTGCTGTCCATTTTTAACTCTTTAATGTAATAAGCTGTTCCTTTCCTTCTAGTGTTAGATTTTGATGTAATAAAAGTGTTGTAGTTGTGTTTGATTGTCTTGATCTTGGACTTCTCCATAAGTTCAAAGAAATGGATTCATTTCAGGAAAAAGAGGGATCATAGTGAGCTGTTTTGAGCAATGATGTTATTTGTTGGGTAACTATTATAATGATTTTGCTGGTAGACATCTTTAGACCTTCAAACCTGTATTTACATCTAGATTTTCAAATCTGCAACATGATTATCTCAACCAAAATCTGTAAAGTTAGTGACAGTGTTATGATCCATTACCATCCACCAAGTAATAAAACGCTCTTTGATGTTTCTTTGCTCCATTCGTATGTCAAATAATTGACTGAAATTTTTCCTGAGAACTTTACCAGTTAGACTACTCATGAAAAGATGCTCCTCATCCTCCAAACAAGGATATATACAGCAGTAACATTTACAATAGAAGTCAGTACAAGGTGTAGCTTCCTACACCTTGTGCTTTTAATTTTTTCATCATTTTTAGTGAACACGTTAAAGTTTTAGCTTTCTTCTTTAAAGTTTATACGATGTTACTGAATTAACACTCAGTTTCACGATGCTAGTTATGAAACTGAGACTGAGTAACTTGAATCCTCTAGTAATACTCAACAAAAACCCATTGATGCTTGTACATGTCATGGTGATACTTGTTATTGTGAAAATGATGAATTTTGTAAGTTACAATCTCAGTTTGAAGATATGAATATTCACACTATTACTTCAGACAATGTAATATAACTTTTAAAAGAAGTTACTGATAATACTTTTGTCACGCCCCGAGCCTACACCCTGGGCGGGACCGGCACTCGGAGACCATCACTGGCCCCAAGCGAACCCTTGGCCTGACTTTCTTAACTCAGCGGAAACCTAACTCAACAGAATAACTCAAAACAATGCAATATTTCAAATCAACTTAACTTATAAAAATATGGCCCTAAGGCAAACCGAATCTCAAAATAGGATATTTACATATATACATAGTTAAGAGACTCAAAACTAGCTGACTGACTGTCTGTCTGTCTATGAAGCCTCTAAATGTACTGAGATGGATGTTGGGACAGACCCCGCAACATCCTAAAAAGACAAAACTAAGAACACAAATAATCGAGTCCTCCGGAAAGCAAGGAGGCTCACCACTGACTCTGGTGTGTTCAGCTGAATCAACGACGAGCGGGATTCTGATCCGGGGTACCTGAATCTGCATCATCAAACGATGCAGGCCAAAAGGCATCAGTACATGGAATGTACGAATATGCAAGCGGGAAAGCCAAACACAACTTAAGCTTTGATAGGAATGATCAAGAGAACACCTACCTCGGCTCTGTACGACTCATGACTAACTGAACTCAATATATATATATAGCAATGAGACGCATGCAATACATAAAGCTTGTAAAACAGTATAAACAACTTAGCTTGTTAATGATAAAACAATAACAACTCAACTATACTTATATAAAAGTAATATAACTTATGTGGGAGGTTCTTTAACCGACAACCACCACTATGAGCCCTAGTGATGA
>JAJOOR010025713.1:0-14804 GCA_036250505.1 Solanum acaule | reverse complement strand
CCCCCCCCCCCCCCCCCCCCCCACTCCAGATTGCTCCCTTTGCATAATCTCAAATAAGTTGTCAAACATTGAAAATAACAGATGTAAAGAAAAAAAAAGGACTCCAAGGATTTGCCACTACTCAATATTGTAACAAATCGCTGACAAATTAATACAATGATGCTCCTTTGGCCTTCACCTAATTTATTTCAACCTTCTCCATAGTAGCAAACTTACAATCTCCAAACCTTAAAACAGATTAGACATTGAGGTATATATTTTCTTTAGACGTGATATAGTATCTCCATCACAAACAATATAAAGGAAGACATATTAAATACTAATAAAAAGGGAGGAGGAGTAAACAAACCATTTGTGTGCCGAGAACTTGATAATTCTCAAAGGCTTCGGGGGTTATGTATTCAGTAACATGTATGGATGACAAGAAGTTGGACTTCTTTCTTATTATGACTCTAGATGTGCAATGATTGTTTAGTGATGTAACAATAAAATAAGGAACACCACTTATTTATTCAGTTATGAACTTTATGATTTTATTTCAATTTAAAAATATACTATAATTTAGGTTTAAATAAAACCATAGAAAAAACTTGTTACTCTTGATATTAGATAATATTTTGAAATTTTGAATGAAACTACTCACATCTTTTTATTAGTAAATAAAATTTATACAAAATCATCCAACTAGTTGTATTGCAAATAAATGACTAACATCTGATAAGAGTGATATAGCATTATCTGTTAAGATAGATTCTTTAAAGTTGCTAAAATATTCAAGATAATAAATGAAAATGATTCAATCAAAACTAATAAGATTTCTTACATGCTTCCAGTTTGATCTATAAAAAATAAAATTTTAAGTCATTATCTATAAAATTAACAAACTTAGTGAAAAAATGAATTTACTTTTATGAATTTAATTTTTTAGTATCAAACTTAATTAGAAAAGAATAACATTAAAAAATTTATGTGGGGTGGGTCTATGCGGGGCGGAGCGGATTCCTTATATATATATATATAGTTCTTGGTATAAGTAACATACCCAAAAAAAAAAGTGAAAAAAAGGGGGCTCGAAAGATTTCAACTTCATTCAATATGGTTGCAAGATTCGCCCAGATAGTATTCCATTGATAAATACGTTTTTCCTTTTTTTTAATATGAACAGAAGAAGCCTGTAGGGGTGTACAAGACTGACGAGAGAACAAAGTTTATCTCCCATTACCGATGAAGAAGCGATTCAATCTTGATACTGATGATATGGCGGAAAAATGCAGCAATCGTATGGCTGGAACTGTTGTTTGTTCAACTGGTCTTGCGCTTTATAAGTGGGTAGAATGGGAGGAAGACCAAGAAAACACAGTTGATGGGATTCTGATTCCAAAACGCGTGACAATCTTGCACAGAGCACAGATAAGTACATAGAAAACTGGAAAAAAAAAAGGGCTCCAGAAATTTCAATTACATTCATTCAACATGATGACCAAATTCGCCCAAATGTTTTTTGAACCGTTCAAAACTCAAGCTGGGAAATGCAGAAGGTGATAACTCTACCATTGAAGAAGTAAAATGAATGAGGTGAAAAGCTTACTTTTTCCTTTCAATTTTTGTTCTTCTTGAATTCATAATCTGATTTCATTTTGTTAAATATGAATAGAAGAAGGCTGCCGAAGTGTATAAAATCGAGAAAAGTACAAAGTTTGTATCCAATTATCGCTATCAACCAATGCAGAAGAGATTCGATGTAGATACAGATAAAATGGCTGAAAATTTAGCAATCTAGCGGCTGGTACAGTGGTCTATTCTGTTGGCCTTGCAATTTACCAGTTGATAGAGTGGGAGTAATCCCAAGAAAACAGCTTTGATGGGGATGATCTGATTCCTAAATGTGAAAGAAAAATCCTGCACAGAGCAAATATAGGTAGACAAAAACATGAAATGGAGAAGAAAGGGTTGCAGAACAATGAAAACAAGTCATAGAGGGTGAGTTTTTAAACTTTTCTCTTTATTCTGATGGTAAAATACGTATAGAGTCTGTAAATCTTGATTCGATTGAATTCATTTCATTCATCATGGACTTGTGTGAAGTAGAGATTAGTTCCACGAAAACCGTAAGAGAGTTGACATTGCCAAAAGCTTTGCAAGAATTAGAATTCGTTCTGTTATACTTAAATCTTGTAAGTTTAGTGATGGTACAGTTGGTTTAGAGATATTTTGGAGTCGTGTGCTTGTTCCAAACATTTGAGTTTGATTTGTGATACTAAAGAGGTAACCCTTTTTCTATGCTTACGATGTTCTTTAATTGTATGACATACTGCATTTTCTTGATGCCCACGCCAACTCTGGAACCCTTGCAAATGAAATTATTGCTTGCATATCAACATAGTTTTGCTGGATGAAAATTATGAAACCTTTGAAGTTGATAAGGGCAATAGGAAGAAAGCGTTGCATATTAGCTTACTTATAAGCTAACCTTTGGATGGCCTTATTAGAAAAAATCTACTGTTTGATGGCATTTTTTGGGTTAAAAGGCCTGAAGAGGCCTGGATTCATAAATAAAACAGATACGGAAGTCATAACACTACGTTTGGGTAAGAAATGTTGGAGTCGTTTGCTTATCCCAAGCATTTGAATTTGATTTGCATGTTTGTACAGGTTAACCACTGAAAGCTCATAGAATACATATGTGCCAATCATCTTTAATGTTCCTTTATTGCATGACAGAACTTTGTCTTGATGCACATCTCCAAATTTCCTAATCCTTGCTAGAGTATATATATTGAGTCAAACACGAAGAAAGTGCTTGCAAATTTTATTATTGGTAGCACATCAAAAATAAGTTGATTGGATGAAATATGGCGAAAGCTTTGATTTGAGAAGTGTAATAGGAACATACCGTTGCATTCTGAGTTGCTTTTGATGGTTGTCAGGTTATCATTTTTCCTGAAGTGGGAACTGATATATTGCCAGTAAATAATATTAAGCATCTGGAGTTAGAAATTATGTCACGTCATTCTAGTACTAAAGAGCTTTTAGAAGACTTCATTTTGATTCTTCCAGATTTGGAGACTTTCCAAACTAATTGCACTGCACGACTCACTAAGGAGAGATTATAGATTGGCTAAGGATAAAACTTTAGGATATGAGTGAAAATTCATGGATTCGACTGTTTTAGTCTCGTTAGGTTGGAAGTACTTTTCGTATGTTTTTATTTCTCTGTTTATGTGATTGTGCTTTGCAAACATCATATTCTATTATTGCAAATGCAGTTTCGTACAGAGGACGGTGAGCTCATAGCAGAAGTATACGTTCTTAATTCGTACAGAGGATTATTTGCTCTCAGCAGAAGTAGTGCACAATCCAAAACCTGATAAGAGAGTATCCATTCTTAGAAATAAGAAGTTATTTTGAACTCCATATTATCAAAAAAGAGATTCGAGAAGTTGTGCAGCCAAACAATTGTTCCATGATTTGGTCACTCACTATGTTGCTGGACCACTATTTTGAAAGAAGGCTTTTGTACAAGTCATTTTGAATTTGTTCGGTTTCTTTCTGTGCAACTAACTAGTTCTTTTTGGAGTTACTTTGCATGATCCTCTATTGAGAAAAACTGATGAAGTTACTGTTAGTGTACATTTGGGAGAAAATGAGAAAAAACTTCTTTTTGGTTGATGGTTTAAAATAGTTCCTCAAGTATCAATTGAATACTTTTCGTTACCAAGCTAAACAGTTGTATATTTACTTACAAGTTAGATATAAGATACCCATATGATGGCCTTACAAGAGAAGAAGTTAAATGTCTTTGCTAGGAAGGAAAACATTTTTCAATTTTCTCATGTTAGATTGGTCAAAATATTTTGGAAAGCGAAAAACAAGTTACTTTAAAATGAAGAAATGTGACTTTTCTACGGAAAACAAGCTCTACAAGGTGACTTGTTCTTTCACCTTCAGTAAGTCTTCAAATTCTTTTGTAGAATGCTTTTGTAGAAATGACCAAGAGACATTGATACAACTTTGTTTTTTTTAAATGACCATTCCAACATTCCATTTGACAACTCCTCAATTTAAATGGATTTCCATTGACAAATTGACAACCACAAAAATGATAATGTAAAACTGTTTCATAGAAACGCCAAGAAAGATTGAATTGGCCAAATTAAGAAAAGTAAGAAGAGTGTGGAATGCCCAAACTTACATGTTACTAGCAATTACGAATTTTCACACCAACTATTTCCCCCAAAAATGGGTCGTGTAATGCACGAATTCATACTTAGTCCATCGACAGACCCCTATAAGAGGATAATACACCGAGTGAGAAACCAAATAAACAAAGCAGGTGCTGACGGTAGCCTTGTCGCTAAAACGCCCATAACACGGAAATAAAGTTCCTTACGTAATGACAAAACAGTAATGTAGACACAAGATACCAAATGAGGTCCATACACCATACAAGGCCTTAGAAATCCCCTTGCATGAAAAAATTGTGCAACATCGACAAATTTCAACCAAGTTGAACTATAAAATCGCACAAAATCAAGCTTTCTGATGTTTATGTATGGCAAAGTAAAATCAATATTGAAAGAATAATTACATTAAGTTAATGTACAACTGCATGAGATTATTAGATATAACAACAGCTTACATAAGGCAAATATTAAAGCCCATCAGACTTTTGAATACCTACACCTTTTTTTTCGAGCTCTTTCTTAGGGGAAACATGGCCAACAGAAAACAAGAGTCAGATGGCTAACTAAGCTTTTCAATCTCAAAAAATGTTGTGTGAACATCATGTTTGTGGTACAAAATGCAATGTATCATCTCAAAACCAGAAGCTAAGACGAGGATGCTGCACGATCAGATTCTATCATGGATTTAATATAGAATTCCCCTGCCTTGTATGACGACCTAACCATGGGGCCAGAAGCCACATATCGAAATCCCTGCAGAAACACAAGGTATTTTATTAACAGTACTCAAATAACTAGGTGCTGCATTTGATATCAAAATATAGTAACGAAGCAACATTCCGAGCTTCGAGTTCAACCATGTCGTGCAACAATAAAGTAGTTCCAACTACACCTTGCTAGATGATGCTGAGTGAAGTAGGGCAAAATAAAATGCAGAAATAAGAAAAATAACCAATCCATGATATATTTTGAGCAAGGCCAGAGACGTAATTCTCAGATTTATCTATTACCTGTAAGACTAGTTTAAATACTTGAAACTCGGAATTGACTTGTTATAAATCAGAGATTTGAACACTCAGAATTCTTTCTAATTTTTCTTTGAAGTAATATGTATGGTCATATTTTTTAAAAATCAAAACGAGATATTAAAATTCGTACTTGCACCAAAACAAAAGATGAACTGCAACAGAATGTAAAGTCAACATAATTTTGTGTTGTCCCAGATTGCAGATCACTGGGGCATCAGTGCGTCTCCTCCTCACATACCCAAACCATCTCAGCCTCGATTCCCTCATCTTGTCCACCACGGAGGCCACTCCTACCTTGTCCTGAATATCAAGGTTCTCCGTTCCTCACACGCACTACTACATCCACCATTCGTCCTTGTGAGGAACAAACATTACCAACATACATTTGCACCAAGTCCATACAAATAAGTAACTATCCTCCAAAAACATGAAAAATGAAGAATCTTTCCAGAAAGCAGAACTACACCAAAGCAGCCACCGTAGAATCGCAAAATAACATAGGATCTACCCAAAATTAAAATTATCTTCTAAACAAATTCCTAGAAATTCTCCTTCAACCCTGATTGCCAGGGCTTTTTAGTGGAATAATGTTCTCATCGAAACACAAAGAGTAACGATGTTTATCAGAAAAAAAAGAAGAACGCAACATAACCATACAGTTTAACATGGGCTCTACTCAACAATAGCGTACTAATGTAATCCCACAAGTGGGGTCTGGTCCGTGGGCTCTACTCGAGTTAATATAATCACATTAGTTTTGTCTCATCCTACTAGCTAAAACAATTAGGACTTCACACATTAAAAAATGGGAAATAATCTGGCAAGATCAGACCTTTTGACTAATAAAAATCTTCCAATGTCGGAGGCAAACTTAATTCCTCACTCAATGAATAGAGAACTCCATTCACAACAAAGCCATTGACCCCTCACTGGTGCAAGTACTGAGAGACCATAATGTACCTCTTACGAGGAGGGAGAAATCACAGCATGATCCCCAGATTTTTCACAACTCATATCAGTCAACCCAATCCCAATTGTCTGGTCCTAAAAGGCATAAACTGTTCTTTCTTCCTTCCTTTGCATCCCAGCTCCACGGAAACTATGATGTCTATCAGCAGACATGTGGTCTTGCCTTACATGCACACTTGTAGAAGACCAACTAATTCATCAAAAAATTTAACATAAAGAGAACTTTCAAATACAACCCATCCCTTCTGATAATTAAATAATCAAGAAAACTAGAATATCCCTCTCCTGTAACTTGGAAGATAACAACTAAACATAATTGGAGACATGGAGCTGAACATCTAAAGGTAAAAAGAACAAAGATGCTCAACTTCTTTATGGATATTAGAGAATTAAAGGGAGAACTACAGAAACATCTCATGTGAAGCTGTTTGAAGAAAAGGCTTCATTGTTGCTTCAACCAGTATGAGGGCTCTAGATTGAAAGAGGTTCTCAAAAGTAAATCTATTTGCTTATGGCACCCCCCTTCTTTTCTTTACTTTCTATGATTAACTACAAAACCCTGCCCTTCTTCATGAAAGAAAACCACAATAACTTCAGATTGCTCCCTTTGCATAATCTCAAATAAGTTGTCAAACATTGAAAAAAACAGATGTAAAGAAAAAAGTAAGAACTCCGAGGATTTGCCACTACTCAATATTGTAACAAATGGCTAACAAATTAATACAATGATGCTCCTTTGGCCTTCACCTAATTTATTTCAACCTCCTCCATAGTAGCAAACTTACAATCTCCAAGCCATAAAACAGATTAGACATTGAGATATATATTTTCTTTAGACATGATATAGTATCTCCATCACAAGTATCATACTATATTACCCAATACCCACTCAGGAACATGATATGCAGGAAGACGTATTAAATAATAAAAAGGGGGGAGGAGTAAACAAACCATTTGTGTGCCGAGAACTTGATAATTCTCAAAGGATTCGGGGGTTATGTATTCAGTAACAGGCATGTGACGCTTTGATGGTCTCATGTACTGGCCAAATGTCATTACATCAACACCGGCCGCACGCACTTTTTCCATTGTTCTAACAACTTGTTCGGAGGTTTCCCCGCAGCCTAACATTATTGAAGTCTTTGTCAATGTCCCAGCAGGGGCATACTCCTTGGCCATCTTCAGAACGTCCATGGACTGCTTGAAGTTAGCACGATGATCTCGTACTACACTCTGAAGCTCTTCAACGGTTTCAATGTTATGAGCAAAAACATCTAATCCAGATTTCGCAACTTTCTCTACACACCCATGATCACCTCGAAAATCTGGAGCTGCAGGATGAAATCAGATAATATCACAACCGTTATGTTTGACTTTGACTATGTGATCGGATAACAGATACATAAATAGGCTGGCATTATACAAATTCAAATGTCAATAAGTCATTCACTATTTCTTCTCTTTGATTAAACTTTAGAAAGAAGGTAAATATGACTGAGAATAGCACTTGGACAAAGGGAACCATTACACTTGCCAAAATCCCTGTTTGAGCAATTAGAGTGCCAACTAAACAAAGGCTTCAAACCACCTCTTTACATATTCTTAACTGATGGATAAAAGGGAAAATACAGGGACAATGGTTAAACTTCTATAATTTGTATGTATTTAATTAGTTATATAATGGAAGGAAAAGCATAAATGGTATCTATAATCAAGATCCTTTGTCTATAGGACTTTGACAAAATCTTGTGACCAGCTCCTGCTCCTCTCATTTCACAAAAGACAAAAAAAAAATTCAACTCAAATGACATTTTCCCAGTAAACTCATTTTATAATAACTTCTGCGATACCCAAATGAACGTTAGACCACTTAATTTCGGGAAAGCTACAACAAGGTATAGACTACTTTTGTAACTGTATTTGAAGGTCAAAAACTAGGAAGTAATACCTTTAATCATATGTCTTACAAACAGAATATCTAGATTCTCAAAAGGATCAGACCAAAATAAATATGTGAATTTCATACTCCAGAAAGTGTCATTATGTCATGAGCTCTGTTGCATTAATTTGTCATGGCTACGAGAAAAGGATAAATGCTACCGGATGAGATTCAGGCACTCATACAGCCAAGGTCCACTAACAACCCCAAGATAATCAAATCAAATTAAAGCACATCAAACTGATGGTGCATGGGGGGAGAAGGAGAAAGAACCAAAGAGGATGAAGTACAAGAACAGAAGCATGTGTATGGATGACAAGAAGTTGGACTTCTTATTATGACGCTAGATGTGCAATGATTTTTCAGTGATGTAACAATAAAATAAGGAACACCACTTATTTGCACAAAGCAGACTGTTGCCATTTATCAACCTAATTGCAGTAACTTTGTAGACTGTCTTACATATCAGATCAAGCACAAAGGTAAAAAAGTAAACAAAGTCTGAAGCCATATAAATGTTCACAGCTTTTTGGGGTTCTGGTCTAGGAAGAAAGTTAACAAGGTATTTAAAAAAGGAGCGCTTACTCAGTGCTTCTATGAGTATATGTGGCTTCAATGCCTTCAACTTCTGCACTGTCTCAGTGAAATGACCACTTCCTTGATCAGGTAAATCATCGCGGTCAACACTAGTGATCACAATGTAATCTAATCCCCATGAAGCAATGGCCTCAGCCACATTGGCAGGTTCATTTGGGTCAGGAGGAGGTGGAGTGCGTGATGTCTTCACATTGCAGAATCTGAAATTTCAAAAGGTAGATTTAGTAAATGATTTATTCACATGGATCATAAGTCTTGTTTATCCGTCTCTAAGCAAATCTAAACTCAATCTACTTTAAAAGATCTCTTCTACCATTCCTCAATAACCACAGTGTACAGAAAACAGGTTGGCTGAGAGAGAGAAAAAGAGATGAGCCAAGAAAAAAAAAAACTTCTTGTTTCTCATCCCCTATCTAACAGAATCCACTATGACCATGAAAGTCCAAATTAACTTCCACTGTTATTATTGTTATACCTTCAGTTCCTAACTACAATCTACTACCATAATATTTTTGGCATGTCAATTCATTTCCATCATTCAGCTTATTTTGCATCCGTCATATTGACAGAAGTGTCTAGGATAGTAGGAAAGTGCCACCATGTTATCTATTTTGTTGAACATATTAACAAATATATCCAGTTCAGTTCCTTTCTCACACAGAAACATAACAAAGAGATAAACGCAATTGTGCTTACACATCGTCATTTAACATTTCCTTCCTTTCGCCTCACCTCATCTCCCCCAAACAAAAAAAAAAACTTCCCTTAGCTCTAACTATGAACTGCCAGAAAAGGAAAAAAGAATCTTTCTTTTCTACAATAAGGAAAAATACAATCTTTCTCCTTAGAAACTCATGTACAACAAAAATTCAATTTAATATCAATCAATCAACTAAAACTCAATCCCAAACTAATTTGAATCAGCAATAAAACATAATGTATAGACAGAATTCAAGAAATTGCATCACCTGCAACCTCTGGTACAAGTATCACCTAGAATCATGATGGTAGCGGTAGCTGTACCAGTTTCACCACCGGACCAGCACTCTCCCAAATTAGGGCATTTAGCCTCTTCACAAACAGTATGAAGCTTCAATTCCCTCAATTTCTTCTTGATCTGTGTGTATTTCTCTCCTCCAGGTATAGCTTCCTTCATCCATTTCGGTTTAGGAAGCGGCTTCTTCTTCGTCCCTACCTCAACCGAATACTCTTTATCCGATTGGAGTCTAGTGAAATCGGATAACGTCGGTGACTCCGCCGCTAACCGGTGGCGTAATCCCTCTAGGGTTTGAGGGAATTGAGGTGAAGATGCTGGTGTGGCGGTGGAAGAAGAGAATAATTGAGGTAAGAGATAGTGGTGGCGATTGGATTTGAGTGATCGGGAAACGAGAGATGTGAAACGGGAATTCATTTTTTCCGGCGGATTGGATGTTCTATCGACGCCGGAGGGAGAAGGAAAATTGGCTCACTTTTCCCGTCTTTACTCAGTTTTCAGTTTGGCTGGTTGACAATGGGTGGTTGAAAAAGGAGTGGGGCCAAGGATGGATGGGCTAACTAATTTGGTACGAGCGGAAGGAATAACTAATTTCGAGATTGATTTTAGGATAAGGGTCTGAAAAATATCTTAACTGTGGTCAGATTTGATGTTGCGATACTAAATTTTCATGAGACTTATTACCTCCCTAGACTATTTAATATCATATTTTAAACATATATATTTGCCCACGTGGACATAAAAAATAATGAAAATTATAAACAGTAATGTGTCCACGTGGGCACATATATACCTTTAAAATACACTATTAAATAGTTCAGGGGTAAAAAATACGGTATTAAATAGTCTAGGGAGGTAATAGGTCTTTATGAAAATTTAGTATCGCAACAGCATATTCGACCAAAGTTGGGGTATTTTTCAGACCTGTATCCCTTAATTTTAAGATGCGTCTATTCGTATTTGGTTGAAATAAAATTCACTATAATTTATTCCTTGATTAATTATTTCAAGATTGTAGTGTTATTTTTATCTCATGTTAAGTGAGGAATAAGGAATAACTAATCTCGAGAATAATTTTAGGATGAGTTTATCTCATTGTTTACTTAAGATAAAATTAGGGGATAACTTATTCTAAGATTAATTGTGTAAAGATTGTGGTGTTATTTTATACCACGTTGAGGATGGGATAACTATTCTCAAGATAATTTTGAAATAACATGTTCTTCGATCAAACGAGCTCTTAGAATATTGTATCCCGATATTTTATTTTTATTTTTATTTTGATACCCTATTAAAGACACAATTTTAAGAACATTGATTCATTTTGGTCACCAAATCACAAGGAAAATTACATCAAATTGGTCATTGTGGATACTTCTTTCTTATTCATCTTCTTTTCTTTTTTTGTAACTTGAAGTTAGAAATATAACAATTAAACTATACAGTACAACATTCTAAAATTTGAAATTAAAATGTGATTTCAACCCTTTCAAATATGAAAACATAAATTACAAAAACCAAAGTTTCTACAATTTTATAAAAGCACATTTTTTAAATTGTCAAATATCAATATAAATTAAATAATGCTCAAAAGCTATTTTAACCAATTTATGTACTCATCCAAATAATCCGTCTTAATAAGGGCAAACGACTTATAGATTCAACAATATATAATTACATGGAAAATTACAATTTTAAATTCTTCAAACTTCGGCCAATTAATTTACAAAATGTATAAATTGTGTTTATTTATACTAGATATACAAATTATCATACATATATTATTCATATAATACACATATACATACATTGATAGAATATTTATATAACATATATTTCAGTCACGTCGATAAACTTGTTGGCCAAACTATATATATACATAAGTTTCCTTATATAATTCAAAGATATATTAGGACCAATAGAGGGAGGCTGAAGCAAGAAGCCCAAATAATTTGCCTTCTATTATCATATGGGCCGAGCTGATGGTCCGCTTAAAACAAATGTTCAAATAAGTTGGGAGAGATTATAGATACAAGAGTCCGTGTGAGTACGGACTCAATATTTTTTTTTTTGTCTCAACGATATAGATTTAATTTGGAGAATCATTTAAATTTATATGATTTTTAAATGTTTTAAGTTGTTGATTGTTTTCATTTATAGTATTTTTTTACATAATTTTTTAAATAATAAATATTACTTTGTTTGTTCAATTTATGTGACACGTAAATAGGATTTCAAAAATCAATTTTCTAGTATATATTTTCAAGTTGTTAATTATTGGAATTTACGTGGAACTAGTAGAATTTCAAGACTCAACGAATTTTTTATTTTAAATATTCTCAATCGTTAATTATTGTGATATGTAGTACTCTTTACGTCATTTTCAAACAAGATATGGTACTTCTTTTGTCTCATTTTATGTGTCATTGATAGAATTTTGAAAGTCAATCAAATTTTTTATGTTTTTTAAATATCTTAAATTAATAATTATTAATAGATAACAAGACTTAAAAACAAGTAAGACAAAGAACTTAGAACCAAAAAAAAAATACAAAACTACTAGCCGCTTCGATAAATGATCAAAGTACCCTTATCTAAAAAGCAAACATGTTGGCGAAGACCTACTTCCTCAAATTTTTCGTATAATAGTGGAGTAATAGTTAGTTGCACAATTTGTAATATCTAACTTAGTTGTGCTGTATATAATTATAAAACTCTTACTATCACATATATAGTAGTAAAGTAAAGTAATAATTAATTGCACAATTTGTAATATCTTAGTGTATGTAATTATAACTCCCATCGTCACTTCCATATATAGTAGTAAAGTAAAGTAATAATTAGTTGCACAATTAATTTGTAATATCTAACTTAATTAGTTATACTGCATATTAATTATAACTCTTATTATCACTTCTATATAGTATAAGTAAAGTAATAATTAGTTGCACAATTTGTACTATCTAACTTAATTAGTTGTACTGTATATTAATTATAACTCTTATTATCACTTCTATATAGTAAGTAAAGTAATAATTAGTTGCACAATTTGTAATATCTAACTTAATTAGTTGTACTGTATATTAATTATAAAACTCTTATTATCACTTCTATATAGTAAGTAAAGTAATAATTAGTTGCACAATTTGTAATATCTAACTTAATTAGTTGTACTGTATATTAATTATAACTCTTATTATCACTTCTATATACTAAGTAAAGTAATAATTAGTTGCACAATTTGTAATATCTAACTTAACTTGTTGTACTATATATTAATTATATAACTCTTATTATAACTTCTATATAATATAAGTAAAGTAAAGTAATAATTAGTTGCACAAGTTGTAATATCTAACTTAATAAGTTGTACTTTATATATTTATAATTCATATTATCATGTTTGGTAATTTAATTTAATTCGTGAATTTTGAATATCAAATAAATTTAACTAAAAAGGTATATTTTTTGTGATAATATGTTTAGTTAAATGAGATCAAATAGAAAATTACCATTTTTTTAGGAGATGACCATATTGATTTATTTTTTCAATCAACAATTAAAAACAATACATTGATATCAATATCTAAATAAAAGTAGCACTAGAATAGTAAAATAATATTTCCGAATTCATAAGAATACTTTATTTTTTTTATTTTTTATTTTCATTCGATATTCGATTTGTGCTTTAGAAATCGACAATCCAAACTTCGTAATTGAAAAATTCCCAATCAATATATATATACTCAAAGGGAGAAAATGATCCAATCAATAATTTCTCTTCCTAAAAAACTTAATGTATATTTTCATCCATACAAAAACTCACACTACATATATAAAACCTTTTTTTAATGCCATACATTGATATAGATTAAAAAATATAAAATCGTAGAATGATATGATTCAGTTCTCATTTGACCTCTTCATTTGTCTTCTTTCATATCTAGTCACTAGTCACCTACTCATAATAATAATAATAATATTAAGAAATTCAAAAGTATAATGAAACTGTTGTCACGTCAGAAATTCAAGATTAAAATTGATAATTATTTTTTAATATTAAAAAAGTGATTATTTATAATATTGTTCAGTTCTCAAAAAGATATTTAGTAAACAAAATAATTTAATAGATTGTATTTTATATTTTAATATTTTTTTAATAATATGAAATAAATCTTTTTTAATTACGTAATTAAAAAAAGATTTATTTCATGTTGTGACGATTAATTTAATGTGATCATACTATTATTCATTGCGTTGTCCAATATATAGCGACGAAAAATAATACTCCCTCCGTTTCATAAAAAAAGACTTAGTTTGACTTGATATGGAGTTTAAGAAAATAAAAAAGACTTTTGAATTTTGTGGTCCTAAATTAAAATTATGTCGAATGTACAAAATTGTCCTTTAATCTTGTGGCCTTAAACAAGTCACGTGGAAAGTTGAAATTAAAATGTTATCAAAAAAAGAAGATGTCATTCTTTTTTAAACAAACTAAAAAGGAAAGAAGGTCATTCTTTTTGAAATGGAGGGAGTATATAATCAATTCATTGTGTTGCGTCAAAACAAAATGAAAAGGTGCCACGTCCCCCGCCCCCCTCTTCCAAGAAGAGTTATCCCTATTACTCCTATACTAGGAAACATATCCGCGCTTCGCGCCGTAAATTAATCAATTTAGAAAATATTTCTAAAGTATAAATTTTGTGAAACAAATATGATAAAACTTTTCATGTCTATGCATAAAAAATAGTTAAAAATATTAATGAAATCTTTCTTATATAATTTTGTTATTAAAATTAGAGTTAGATGAATGGTATTCTTTTTATTATTATATCTTCTTCAAAAAATGAAAATATATAAAAACATTTTCATTTTTAAATACAGTATATGTGATTCTAATAGTAGTAGATTTGTTTCTTTCATCAAATATAAGACATATTTGTTTTCCAAAAATTTCCTTCATTAAGAATAAAACAATAAAAAATAAATGAAACTAAACATATAAAGGGAAAAAAGAAATATAAGAACCTACTACAATGGAATTGCTCCTCTTCAATTAGACGGTTAAAACTTAAAAGGTATTTACTACAATT
>JAJOOR010025712.1:0-19097 GCA_036250505.1 Solanum acaule | reverse complement strand
GTCACTAGTAAGTGAAAAACAACAAAATCAACAAGGGTTTCTAAGCAATGAGAAAGGATCCTTGGGATGTGACGGGAATACAGGTTAAGCTAAATTATTGGGTACATGCTTTCGATGGAAGATTCATAGGGTAATTGTGACTAGGCTAAGCTTTAAGGAGGATACACTCTCTCTCGAACAACTTACCCCGTTTCAAATGCGTTCTTTTCGGACACCCACTTGCCGTATGAAGACCAGCCTACGCCTTAACCCACTCACTCTCTTGAGCTAAGTGAGTGGACATGGGACTAGGGTTAACTCTCTCGAGTTGAACCTCATGTCGACCCACTCACACAGACCATCAATCTAGTGGTCTTAGTTTTACGACCTCTCTCTCTCGAGCAAGCCGAAAACACATAAATAAACTTGTATTTGCAACTACAAATTAATTAAATTCATCCACAACCACTAAACGAAATCACAATTAAACTACGATTAAACTATCAGCAAGCAAGACCCAACAATTATCTTAACCCATATTCGCTAAATCACACCCAAAGAATTGGGGTTTTTAGCCACACATCAAGAGACATAAATTTATACCTAAATGAGCTTGCATTCAAATGGGTATGAAGATTTAAGTCTTGTTACAGGCCAAGAATGAAGAATCCCAGAGACCCAAGTCCAAATCCTTAGAGATGAACCCTATTTTTCTTCAAGTCTTCAAACCTTCTCAAACTTAGAGCAAAAATATCAAAAAATACTATTCTATATTAAAAATTCGATATTAAGCTACAACTCTCAACGAGTATTTATAGTTTTCAAAATTTTGTGCTGCAGCGGATCATTCGGTGCCGTTAGTCGAGATCGCTGATCAACTCGGCGATCCGCCCTTTGGTGGGTTTCATTGCCGTCTTGCTCTATCCTTCAACATCGTCGTGTTTTGGATCATTGGGCGACATAGTACTGCTTTGCGGAACTGCTTGGCGACACGTCGACTGCTCCTTTTCACCGCCGATTTGATCTTTTTTGTCAAGGCTCAGCACACTGGAACAAAAGGCGAGGATAAGATCTTTTGGCAACTCGCCGAACGGGTTCGGCGATTCTTAGATCTTCATTTCTTCGTTCTTTCAGCTGCCTTTGTTCCTTTTTGCTAAGTAGTGTCCATGCTTTCCCATAAACTCCAAATACCTGAAACTTAAGGGTTTTCATCAGATATTGAGACAAAATATACATTTGAGGACACTAATTCTATCAAAACATAGCCCTAAATGAGTCTAATTTGTGGACTCATCAAGTGGCTGCGAGTTTCCCTCGTCATAATTTTTTTTTTTACCAAATTTCTCAAAAAGATAAGTTTATGAGAACTTGAATTTTTTTTACGATAAAAATCTAATTAAAAAAATCATTATTAAATATATATTTAAAGATAAAATTTTAAATTAATATCAAAATTTTCTATCATATAAGCAAGTAGCTAGGGTTCTCACCTATAAATTATAGATTAGTATATTCTAGAACCACTAACATTATTAAAATATTTGAATTTATTTATGTTAATTTCTACCATTAATTGTTGCACCACATAATCACTACAAATTTAGTGGTGAATTATTAGATAATATATACTAGTAGTAGTAATTATCAATATGAAATGGAGTTGAATAAAGGCATGAGCTAGACATAATCAAGAATCTTTACTAAATGAAGAAAAAAAATGTATAGTAAGTGAATTTTTCGAAAGATAAATAATACCACCTCTTTGCTTCCTGATTCCAACCACACAATGAAAAATTGATTCTCCACCATTTGAGCCAAGATAATAAAAATAACCTCACTATGATTCCTTCTACCAACTCCATTTTCGGTTTTTATTATATATGAATACAAATATCTTTGGTCATACTTTTAAATTAAGAAATGGATTAGATAATTTGGCTAGTCATAATATACAATTTTTTCGGAATTTATCATGACTATATTTAATCAATCAAAACCAAAAACATTTCTTCTTTGATCATGTTTTGATATGATTTTCTTACAAGTCAATTTGGAATAGACTTCCCAATAAGCCCAACTTATATATGAGCTAACTTTATTGAGCAAATTTTAGGTTTAGCAAACATAAAAATCATATTTGTATGCTATAGTTATAGTTTGTATAATTGCGCTGTATAACAAACTTTATGTTTGCTATGGCTATTAATATGTATATTTCAGTATACATATACAAAAAAACCAATTGTATAATTTATTTCGGTATACATATACAAAAGAATCAATTGTATAATCTGTTTCGGTATACATATAAAAAAGAATCAATTGTATAATATGTGTTTGTATAAAGCGAGAAAGAGAGAAAGACAAAAGAAAATTGGGCAGAGGAAGATCTGTATTTGTAAAATTATAAGTGTATAGGACGAAAATATATGTATTTGTATTTGTATATACAATTTTCTCTCGCTTTATACAAACACAAACGCAATTTATACATATATGTTTGTATAAAGTGAGAGAGGCGAGTGAGAGTGGCGAGAGAAAAGATATTTATATATACAGTTTTCTCTCGCTTTATACAAACACAAACACATTTTATACATTTGTGTTTGTATAAAGTGAGAGAGGCGAGGGAGAGACTGCCCAGCGAGAAATCGAGAGTGGCGAGCGAGAAATTCAAGAAGAGAAGCGAATGACAATTGTTTGCTACGGGTTACAATTAAATCAAACTGTGATTATAAAATTTAATTTGAATTAATAGTTTGCTATTTTATACAATTTTTCCAACTTTATTTGTTCAAACTAACCCGCTGTAAATTCTTTGGAATGAATCTGATTCTAATAACTTATTAAGAAAATAAGTTGTGACGTTAATGCAATGTCAAATATTATTTCATGAGATTGATGAAGATTGCCAAGATTATATAAGAAGACTAAATATTCACCTCCATCCGATGTGGTGGTAATTCAACAACTTGGCTTTTGTGTTATAGTTAATATACAAAGTATATCTTTTTGTAGTTATTTATTTGGTGCAAATACGGAGCGTGACTAAGTTTTTCGATAACAATGGTAGATAACTCATCGAGCTGTATCTTATATGATGTACATGTTAAAAAGAAGATGAAGAAGATATTAGTAACACAAAATTTGTTGTTTTGTGTTAGAACAACATAAATTTATATTAAGAAATGATTGAAAAACCCATTTACCCTTTTATAATGTTGTTGACCCCCTAAATAGGAAAAAACATGCGAGACAAGTGACATTATTTTTGGGAAGGCTCAAAATCTCACTGGGCCGGCCCAAATTCCATCAGGTTTAGGACAAAATTTCTTTGGGCTTTATGAACGGGTAATATACTTTCTCGTGAAAATGAAGAAAAAAAAAAAAACGGTTCCTAATGTTTGGATAGGTTTTAAGTAGTCCATTTGTTTTATTTTTAAAGTCCTCTAAATTTTTAAACATCATGTTTATCCACTGTTAGGGGTCGTTTGGTAGAAAAATAAATAATGCAAAGATTAGTAACGCAGGAATTAATAATGCATGGACTAGTAGTGCAGGGTATATTTTTTATCAAGTGTTTGGTTCATTGCGTCTGACCTCATCTTGTGTTTGGATTAAAACTCCACAAAAAGCTTTTTTTCAATTATACCCTTGCATGTAATCGGTCAAGGTAGATAATTGCCGAACAATATTATATTTTTATGGCCTTCTAAGTAGCTAGGAGAAGAACAATTTTGTTGTCATGTTTGCTATTTTCTCACTTGAATTATTGGAGGGTAAACAATTGTTATCTTAATAAATAATCACTTAAAAACGTTAATTTTTAATCAAGAATAGATAGACTATCTACTTTAAAATCGAAAAGACGGTAAACAATAGTAAAATTGAATGAATCATCTACATTTACATATAAAAATTGCAAGTTGTAGTTTTAATATGTATGCAATTTATAAATTGTTCAAAATACAAACAATTAGAAACGACATATATACCAACAAATAATATATTCAATTAAGATTACAAACGTCATATGGTGATATATTTACCTTTTCAATTAGTAAATGTTAAACAACTCACATTTTAAATATTGTATTGATATGTATTGCAATTATTTATTAACAAACAACTCTCTCTAAATAATAAAATTTGTAAGCTAATTTATTTAAATAAATTTACTAGTACAAATATAAAACATAAAATAAGAAAATAAATAAAATAATTTGAAGGATATTTTTGTCTTAATTACATAGATAATCCCACGGTATTAAATCCAATGTATTACTAATACCACCACATGGAAGGTATTAGTAATACCTCCTATAATACCATGTAGAGTGTATTAACTAATCCATGGATTAGTTATACTTAGGCCCAAAAATAGTACTAAAATAATACCATACATAATACATGGACTATTTCTCCTAATACCTCCTACCAAACGACCCCTTAGAGTTTAATTTTGAATTTAAAAACTATCCCTCTTTATTGAGATCCATCTCAAACTCATTTTATTGATTGAGTAGAAAAAGAATAGAGTTTTTTTCCCCATCTGGATTAGGTCTTTAATGGTAAGAAAATGGTCAAGTAGATGTAGATTTATTAACGAAAAGTATAAATATATGTACAATAACTTTTTAATGAGAACATGTCAAACTTATATATTAGCCCCTTTTCCCCTGTTTTAATTCAGCATTATTTTTCCTTGTTTAATGGAGATTAGGCGAGGTTGAAGGCAAGTAGAACATAATTAATAGCTGAGAGAAGAGAACCATAAGCGAACAAATTAAACATTTTATTAATTAAAATCATGCATTTCCCACTCCAGTATTCTCTTTTGCAATATTGAATCAATTAAAGATAGTTGTTGCCTTTCTTGTGTTAGTTTGGATGAGATAAATTTAAAGAAAATTACAAGTCTTGTGGGATTGAATCGTCCTAAACAAACTCAAGAAAGTTGTAAATTGCAGAGTAGTTAAAAAAGAATCAAATTAAAGGATGGAAGCATACAAAGAAAGAGGAGTGCCAATCAACAAATCCATTTACAGAATCATCACTGTTCATGGCATTCACAGCACCAAAGAAGTTGATGTTCTTGCCACCCAAGTATGATTAATTCATTCATTCTTTCTTTCAGGTCTCATGTCATATAACAATGTTGAAATTTTATTGTTTAGGAAGGCCTTGAGTATATTTATGGTAGAGCTGGATAATGGGAAAGTGATCAAAACAGTAAAAGGTCAGTAGAAAGTGAAGGTAGTGATATCGAAGAATTGGCGGATCTAAATTCTGCTTGCCTGGAATTGCCATACCACACAGGCTAAGAGGCGTGGCTTTGATTGCTCCGATGATGATCAACTACAAATGGAACTCTCTTCCTCGAGATTTAATCAAATATGATCACGCGAATAATTTTATTGGCTCTCATGACCTATTCTACTCTGTTTCTACACAACAATTTAACGGTGTTCCATTGTGCACTGCCTCTTTTATAGTTACTCTCAGTGATTGATGATGTTAATTTGCAGAAACTTTATCCGACTCAAAATGATTTTGAGTACTCTGTTATTCAAGATTTTTTGGTGGCTCAGGGAAATTGGGACTTTGATCCACTAGAATTTGAAAATGAAAGCTCAGTTCATAGTATTTGGCATGGCAAGATGGACGAGATAGTACCTATTAGCTTACAAAGATATGTTTCCAAAAGGTTACCTTGGATTCATTATCATGATTTCTGGGAGGGTTAGTGAAGCCATCTTGAGGTCCTTTCTGCTTGGCCAACAAGATCCCGATCCCAATTTACAGGTGGTTGGTTATAAAGGATCGGACTAGCCAACAATACATACCTTGTTGGGGTTTTGCCTTCATTTCTCATATTACTAGATAGATAGATTACTAATTGCTTCTGCTTCAATTGTAAAATTCCAATCAACAATACGTACCTTGTGTGTTGTTATGTTAATGTTGAGAGAGTTTAACTTGTAATTATTTATAGAGTTTTATTATCAAAGATGCTTATTGTTTTAGATCAGCATTATTACTCCTTCTTTAATGGAGATTAGGCACGTATTTGCAGAACATGATTACTGGCTGAGAGAATCATAACTCGAATCAAATTAAGTTTAAAGTCAATTGTGAATTGAATTTATCTTATTATATAGAGTAGCTTTTTAATTATAGTTATGTAGAAATTTCTTTATTATTTTTAGACCAACCAATAAAGCATTTTAATCAGGACCTAAACTATTGGGATTGTTTTACCCTTTTATTAATGAAGCATTTCCCACAACAAATGTTACCGCTCAGGTAATTAATACAATTAACTAAAGTGGGCTGGTGATAAAATCAACCAGTTTTTCTCTTCCTAATTAATAAAAGTCAATTGGAATAATCAAGTCCATTTTGCTTTTGATCTTAATTTTCACAAGAGATCATATAGATTAGTCTTTTAATTCAATATACATTAGTGTATCTTAGAAGTTAATACCCAAGTGGAATATGGATTGACTACTAAGTTTGCCTATACTCTTAGCTGGTAATTTTCAAGTGATAAAGAAATTAAATTGTTTCCACTCTTCTCTTTTGCATTGCCCTCCCTCTACACAAATATTAACTTATTTTCAGCCAAATTAAAGTTCCACTCCAGATCAAGGAATGGAATTAAAGAAACTTGTTGTCTTTCTTCTGTTACTTTCAATATCGATCGTGGACATACTTTTAAAGAGAATAACAACTTGGGTATTAAGTTTTGTAGGATTGTGTCATCCTAAACAAACACAAGAAAGTTGTAAATTGCAGACTACTTCACCAAGAATCAAACTAAAGGATGGAGGTAAAATATATAAATTTCATAGATACAAACATATACAATTGTTCGCTTGAGCTTCCCGGAACTTCTTCATAATGGCTTCCTTATATGCATACAAGTGTTGAGAAATATTCTCTCCTAGCTTCCTTTTTCTCGTATGAAGACTATAAAACGTCACACAATTTAACATGAAATGAAATACTCCCTTGGTTTCAATTTACATGGCAATTGATTTGGAATACGAGGGTACAAATTAATTATAACTACGAATGTTTAATATTATAGTAACGTAACGTTCCACAACTTGTACAGGAAAACCAGTTTTCATCTTTGATGAATTATAAATTGGAGTAAAACCTTGATGAGGAATATTGAACCTAAACTTCTTTAAAACAGAAACAGCCACCATTTTAATCTGCATAAAAGCACCATCTTTACCAAGACAAGTCCTTGGCCCTGCATGAAACACTGGATATGTAAAAGGATCCCTTGACACAAATTTCCAATTTTCACTACTACTTTCTTTCACCAACCATCTCTCAGGCCGAAAATCCTCACAATCCGAACCCCACAATTCTTTCTATCTTCCCATTCCAAGAACATGAACAAAAATCAGCGTTCCCTTCTTCAACTTGGTTCCATCGGGCCAAACATATATCGTCTTCGGTTACTTGCTTTGATTCAAGAGGAACCGGTGGGTAAAGTCTCATGCTTTCACAAATCGAAGCATGTGTATATACCATTGCATTTAAATCATCGTCAATCTTCACCTCATCGATTTCTTTGACAATCTCCTTTTCTACGTTAGGGTGACTTGACACTAGCCAAAAAAACCATACTAAAGCTGAGAACGTACAAAGTATCATCGACTACTACATTTTTGTATTTGAGAGCCCTTTTTATGTATCTGTCTAAAAAATCCCCTCCTCCTTCATCTATGGGCGAGCTATGATTCTCTTCTTTACATATTCTCGGAGTACATCAACTGCATTCCTTCCCACGAAACATTACAAAAATTTCAAGAAACATTAAGTACTACTCCTTAAATTCTGAATCCGTGACACGTTTAAGAATACAAGATTAAATGATATTTTAGTACATTCTACATATTTTTATTTTAAAATAACAAGATTGAAAATTATGTGATCGACAAGTCAAAACCAGATAAACAAATTAAGACGGAGGGAGTATATGCATTATGCATACCAGTTGAGAAGTTTTTTAGTTTTCCACAAAAGGGATCAGGGGCAAGCAAACCTTTGCATACTAATCTTAATTGCGATTTCAAAAGCATCTATCAATGGTTTCTCAGGGAGAGATGGCAACAAATATTTTGGATCATGACCGAAACTTACTTGACATAGAATGTCAAATGTAAGCCGATGAAATATGTCCTGGAGATTTATATTACTAGTTTTATGTATGGCTGCAGTCAGTGGTTAAAAAAAATAAAAAGGAATAAGACTAGCAAAGAGCTCATTCGCGGTGGCTGATTTTACTAGATATATAACGAAACGTTGTATCAGCATGGAAGATGTGACTGAGTAAATGTCTCTCTGTTTTCCAATTTTCGCCCTGATTTACGTCTTATTCTTTTATATCATTGAAAGCATGCAACTGTACGCAAACTACCTGTTGATAATCGAATTAGTCAACTTAATTCTTTATAATTCTGATTCAGAAAATGATGAGTATATAGTTGTATAAAATTTCTCCACAAGAATATATGAATAAAATCCTCAAACTCTCTTGGATCTCAAGATTATGAAACGGAACTAATAACTTTAACTTAAACTTCACCTAACTAAGAATTACTAAATTACATTATTCCATGTGATTTTATCAACTACAATAATAATTATATCTTTCATTTCGTTCTCCATACTTTATGTTTTGAAAGACTCGCACACTTACAAAACGCATTGAAACTTATAAAATTGAGATGGATTCCTTTATTGCTCATGTTGATTTCTTCTTCCTTAAAAATTAAAAATTTCTCTCTTTATATTATCTCAGCATTAGTTATCCTAGGATTAGCTATCCCGAGATAACTTATCTCATCATGTATATGTGATAACTTATCCCATCACTATGGTAGAAATGATGAGATTATTCCAAACAAGACACAAAAATTTTATCCCGTCTCTGTTTTCTTATCCTATAACTATTTATTTTTATCCCTTGCACCAAACGAGTCATAATTTTACGCTCAATATTATTTTATAATCTTCATTGAGCTTTCATGTACACATAGCATTAGCATTGCATAAGTTTCATCTGTTCAATATAATCCCTGACCACTCCTCCCTTTGCATTGACCCAGATTTCCACAGCAACAACCATATATCAACCATTTTAATTATTATTCAGTAATTCGATATTTGGTATGGTATTCAAAGTAAAATTTTAGAATTATGGTGTTTGAGTTTGAGTTTGGTATTAGATATTGATACCATTTGGTATACGATATTTTCCATATACCAAATTATTTACTTAATGAAGGTCCTATATCAACATATATTACTCAGTTCAAGCCCAAAAAGAAAGTTAAAGAATAAACATACACAGTCCAATTACATATGTCTTTTGTATAATTACTCATTAGTTCAAGTCCAAAGAGAAAGTTAAAGAATTAATAAGCATAAACAATCAAAATACATGTGTCTTTTAGTTGTATCAATTTGTTTTTCTTGATGTCTTCTTACTTGTTGATCTTCTGTTATTGTGCATTCACATAAAAAATAGAAATGATTGGAGAAATGGTATTAACTTTGTAATACAATCGGCTATAACTTCAATACAGTATAACCGAATACAATACCAAATCGGAGTTTAATTTTACCATTTACCGAACCAAAATTTAATAATTTGATAATGATATCTACTTTTAACTACCAATTATCAAATCTGAAGTTTGAGAAACCCAAACTGAATACCGAACATCCACCCCTCTAGACTTACATTATATTATATACTTTTACAATAAAATTTAATTATAATAATTAAAAAAATTCAGATAAACAATATATAAATAAAGAGATTTGACTATATTTTATGTGACACACTTTTCTTTTTAATCTGTTTACATATCTTACTGTACTTAGAAATAATTTAATTTTTAATTTTTATTTTTACTTTTAATGATTTATAATCATATAAATATTTTACGCTACAAGTTTTATTAAATTTTCCTTCGTAAAAAATAAATATTAATCCAAATCAAATAGACTGAGAGGATAATGAATGTTCACATGGGAAGAAATACCTTATTTATAATTCTCTGGCAGCAAAACATGTGCTGGCAGTGCGATCTCATAATCTACTTTATTGGAGCCAACAGTATATTGTCCCTAAAATCCTTAAATTTCAAAATTATAGAATTGCAACGTCTTCGATTGGCTTATCGCTTTGCAGTCCTTTAAAATTAACGGGAGCCAACGATATATTGCTTGAGTTATACGATGTTGTTGAGTTATTGTATTTTGAAGAGGATAAGTTAAGAGTATTATTATTAAATCAGTGAAGATTATGCTATAGTGAGTTTGAATATCCTCAAAGATATCTGCGCATCAACCTAAATTTTAATTTATTAATTTTGTTTATATTATTTTTAGGTGTAAATTATTGTATTTGTGGTATATTACACCAACATAATATAATTTTTATATATATTAGATTAGGCACATAGTTTCTATTTGAGTTATGTATTAGTAAAGAGTGTTTTTTCTAAATAAGGCTCTATATGGCGTGAATTTAAAATTCTAATACAAATATAGGACATCGAATGGATAAAAAAAATTGTAATGTTTTCTCATGTCAAAATGATTCTAGGACAGAGAGATCAGCAACCTAAAATCTTAAAGCAGATTTTGACTAATGACCACAATGTTCAGACATCCAAAGATAATGTAGCATTAGGCCAATACAAAAATTCTTTTGAGACATGGATTGTTTCTACTCAACCCCATTTCCTCAATAAGACAGGCTGCCATTTTAGTCCTCACACATAGTATTAACTTTAGTAACTCAATAACACATCTTCAATTAGTCAAAAAGAAGTAAAAGGGTAAAGATGGAAAAAAGTACAAATACCCATACACCTCATCCACCAATCAATCAAGGCTACTAATTCTTGATTTTTTTTTCAAAGAATTTGTGTATCTGGTAAGCCAAATTCAAACCCATAAACTGAAAGTTTCAATTTTTTTCATTAAGTTATATGATGATTAATTTTGCCCCCTTTTTTTCAGAAAATTAATGGTTTTCAAGAAACTTGTATCGATGATGATGGGTTGTCTAGGATGTGCTGGTCAGCCCACAGAGCCTTCTACTGAGAAAACTGAATCCAAATCACTTATAGATGAATCTGTTGTTGTCACTTCACCTAGAGTCAAACTTGGTGATGGTAGATATCTTGCTTATAGAGAAAGAGGGGTACCCAAAAACATATCCAAATACAAAATCATCATTGTTCATGGCTTTGGCAGTTCTAAAGAAATGAGCTTTATGGCTTCTGATGTATGTAGATTCTGTTCCTCTTTCAATTTTTTTTTATTTGTATCTATACACCATAGTTTCTTGATTTTGAATCTTACTTTTCACAGTTTGAGACTGATACTTAAGCATTAAAGTGGTAGAGAATTGTGAATTTGGTATCAATATCATAGATTTGAAGAGAGAGGGTTGAAATTAATAGATCCATAAATGGTTTTTTTTTTTCAAGAACAATTGAACTTGGCATTACCTGGTTAGAACTACTGTTTACTTTGCTAATTGAAGTGACTTCAAGGCAGAGTAAGTAATTGAAAATCTCTTCTGCTTGGTGCTATGTCGCGCGGATCCTCCAAAAATGCACTACTTTTGGAGGATCCGACATGCAGTTGGAGATATTTTTGGAGAGTCCGAGCAACATTGGTTTTGTGGTTAGCATATTTAGATTCTTTGAGGGAGTGGGAAAGTGTGTTCTTTTCGTGCTGAGGAGATGTTATTCTTGAATTAGCTTGTCTAAAATGTCTAGTTTAGAATGATCTAATATTGCTCTAGTTGCCAGGAACTTCTTGATGAATTGGGGATATACCTTTTGATCTTTGATAGAGCTGGATATGGAGAGAGTGATATAAATTCAAAAAGATCGCTTAAAAGTGAAGCGTCTGATATTGAAGAGCTAGCTGATCTGTTGGAATTAGGATCCAGATTCTACGTAATAGGTGTGTCGTTGGGATGTTACCCGGCTTGGAGTTGCATCAAGCACATTCCTGGAAGGTTAGAGAACTATCTCGAGAGCTTTTAGCTTGTTGTGCTTTACTGGTTAAGGTTTAGGCCTATTAGATTTTACTTTTGAAGTATAATGCATTGCAGGCTTGCAGGTGTTGCTCTCGTCGTTCCCTTTGTCAATTATAAATGGCGCACACTGCCTAAGGATCTAGTGAAGAATGATTACAGGAAACAACTCTGTCGGTGGGTAATTTGGATCACATGTTATGCTCGGGGGATATTACATTGGTGGTTGACTCAGAAAGTTTTCCCATCAGCGTCTGTTCTTGATGGAAATCCTCAATTTTTCTGTGAGAGAGACTTGGAAGTCTTGAAGAACACACCGGGATATCAGTTGTTCACTCAGGTAACGTTCCATTCAGACAAAAAAAAGAACACATTTTGTATGATCTGCTGTATCCGAATTGCTATTCTGGTTGTTGGCAGTAGAAGTCACTACACGTTTAACTTCTGTAAATATATGATCAGAAGCTGTACTTTAATTTACAGGATGGCCTTAAGGACCGAAGTGTATTCGACTCCCTTTGTAGTGACATTATTGTAGCTTTTGGAAAATGGGATTTTAATCCGTTGGAGCTAACTGACCCATACCCACAAAACGAAAGCTCGGTTCACATCTGGCAAGGTGTCAAAGACAAAGTTGTGCCTGTTCAGTTACAAAGACACGTCTCGCAAAGGCTGCCCTGGATTCGATATCACGAAGTTCCTGACTGTGGTCACTTGCTTGTGTATGACACTGCAGTGTGTGAAGCTGTCTTGACATCACTTTTGCTTGGGGAAGATCCTCCATTATACAAGCCAAAGTTAGCAGATCACTAAGTATTTGTCCCTGTAAGTAGATTGATTTCTTGAAATTAATTAATACAAGTGTGATTGATTTGCATTGTCTTCATAAACTTTTTGAGGTATTTCAACTGTACTAGACATAGATATTGAAACATAAAAGGGAAGGATATCTTTAAGGCGATGAGACTTGCTATTACGGGTATCAGTTTTCATTGGAAAATCTTGTCAAAGAATGATTGACACCCCCTTTCTCTCCTATATCTAAACTGAAAATGAAGCTAAAGGGTTGAGTCTTGTAGACCTGCGCGCTGTTGCAGATTCATCGAGTTGGATGCATACTGCTAAATAACTTTACTTGTTTTCATCCAAGGTGCATCGATCGCAACACAATAGAAATCAAACTCCAGTATGCATATTGCTAGAATACTATGTTTGATGTTTTTGTATGTATTCAAGAAGAATTAAGACAGATAAAGGGACTTGGTTGAGCTTTTCTGCAAATTGAAAACTTCATTCTTGAATCTTGATTGTTGTTTTTTTCTTTCTTTTAATGAGAAAAGAGATCCCTTGCGAAAAGAAAAGGCCTTAAAATGTTATGTGCCTTAGATATCAAGACAAGACACGCAAACTATATAAACCATTTCACTCACTTTCATGTTCTTAAAGCAAAGAGTTGAAGTTCTACATAATGATAAACGTAAAACACACTAAGATAAAGGTACTCAAGTGGTTGACATCTCGATTGTTTAATAGGATAATGTGAGTCCGCTCTTTGGCATAGTTAAAAGAAAGAATTGGTTCTCTTTGAGTTTCAAAGACACTAGAAATGTCAGATCAATTTGAGAGTTACGCTGTGAGCCTAGCTATCACATAGGGGCTTGCTTGCAAAACTAACGCTACCATGACACTACATTGTGCCTGACAACAACAACAAACCCAAATTAGTTTTACAAAGTGGGGTATGGAGAGGGTAGAGCATACACAAACCTTATCTCTACTTCAGAGGTGATGTACTTTGGTGGTTTTTGATAGACCGTCCGCTCAAGACAAAAATAGTCTAGAAAAAAAATGTAATGTATGTACAAGAGCCAATAGATAGTAACAAAAACAACCGATAGTAAAAGAACAAGAAATTGCAAGAGTAATCCTACAACTCTACTAGTAAAGGAGACAGGACAATGTACTCGTTCCTACTAGTATGGACACACTCCTACATACCAACCTTCTTCCAAAATTTGTGTTCTCCCGCCTTCCTATCTGAGGTCATACATAACTTGCAAATACCAAGGCAAGTTACCTAAAAGTTAGTAATTGTTACCTTTCGGATAACTCTTTATTGTAAGAATTGACTGATAACCTACCGTCGATGGCAACTGACCAATTGTAACAGTTGAAAATTAATCAAGAATTACATCTTCCAACATTGTTTTTAAAAAATCGAACTCCTCAAATTTAGGACTGGGCTGAGTTGTTGCATCGTCAAACTCGGTAGATCTGTCTGGGCCGGCTATTTTGACGGCCCAATGGATAGTTTACACTTTGCAGTTAGATTGCTTTGTTTTGTCGGTAACAATTCACTTATTAGTCAAACAAACACCAATAGAAAAATGATATATTCGATCCATTTTTTTCTCCTTCTTTAATTATTATTTTTTATCTATTTGTCCTTATGTACTTGTTTAATTTCGAAAATCAGGTGAGCGGCTTCAATCATATTTGCTCAAAATTCCATTTTATAAAAAATGTCAAGAAAATAAATAAATAATGCACCCTTCGGGGTGGCCCAATGGTTTGAGCTGAGACTTCCATGTTGGAGGTCTCAAGTTCGAAACCCCTTGTCAGCGAAAGGAAGGGGTTTGCCTTCTGGATCGAGCTCATCGCACCAGGCTTGCCTAGTGCGGGTTACATCTCCTATGTGGTTTGCGAGCTATTGCATAGGAGCGGGAGTTTTACCCTGTGCGCACCAAAAAGATAGCGACTGTGGGTTTTCCTTGTCATCAAAAAAATAAAATAAAAATGCACTTGATCATTCTACTATTAGGTGAATAAGAACCACTAGATTTCCTCAATTAGTTGACATTTCACAACAATTAAGGACTTATTACTATTAATTTCTATATCAAAATTGTTGAAATTCTTACAAATGTTCAATGATTAGCCTCGACAAAATGTAATTAATAAAGACACTTTGATCATCATCGATACATGTAGGTTCATTTCATTCATCACCTCCACATGCCCAAATCTGTCAAAGCGTGAATGGTAATATTATGATCAAACTACATAAATCCCACTAGTTTAAGTCCTAATTACTAGAATTCTCGATAGTTTTAAATATTACTTTCTATACCATATTTCATCCTTTGGATACATGTATCATTACTAATTGTCAGATACATGTATCCGGTGGTTGTCCTTTGGATACATGTATCATTACTCGCCAGATACATGTATCCGGCGATTTGAATATTCGAGATACACGTTTTATTAATTTTGAATTAAATGTGTGTAACTGATTTCCGTAATTAGAGGAGTAATTGAGGCTTAATTAACAACTCTAACATATCTAGAGATCCTTAGTTTATCAATTTTAACAAATTTTCCTAAAATAACGAAATCATAAAACCAAACTAATTCTTTAATTGTAAACTTCATCTTCTTGGCATCAATTTGTTTATTTCTCTTCCTTGCAATTGTGAGTTTTTTCAACAATGACCAATATCACCATATTACTTTCTATGCCAGATTTTGTCCTTTGAATACATGCATCATTACTCGTCAGATACATGTATCCGTCGGTTTGAATATTCGAGATACATGTTTACAATATCAAATTAATTGAGGCTTAATATCTTGGATACATGAAAAGAAAGAGTCGATTTGAAAAATCAAGATACATGTTTACAGTACAAAATTAATTGAGGCTTAATATCTTAAATACACGAAATGGAAGAACTCTATACCAGAAACATGATAATAATGTAATAATAGTAACAAACCTCTACATATAATGCTAATTATTATCAAGATTCAGTTTTAATAGTTGAAGATGAAAATGTGATTTAAGAGGATGAAGGAAGTGAGAGATGGTGGTGGAGGACATGGGGGTGGGATGATGAGAGTTACGGTTGGATAAGGTGATTGGCAGAGGGATATGGCTGGTGAGAGAGAGAATTCAAATTGTTAATGTAATTGGCAGGGGGATATGACTCTCTTTCGAGAAAAAAATGCAAATTGTCAAATGACTATTAATTTAGGTTTTTAAATATATAGATAATTAATTAATCCTATTTTTAAGGAATTTGTATATTTGATTGTATTTTTTAAAATATAAGGTATAAAATATTAAAAATAGTAATATATGTAATTATTTGAAACAAGTATGTTTAGTTAAATAATTTTTCCTAATATTATTCGCTTAGGCCCAATAATATTTTGCGGATTTGTTTCCAAACTCATTGACGAGTCCAAAAGAGAATCAAACAGAAGATCAGATAGGCATTTTTTATCATATATGACAAGTGTCACCTTGCAACTTACACTACATTAAAAATGATCATTAGCGGTAATTAATTAACGTCAATAGCTTAATTGTCACTAAATATGTATTTTTAGCGGCAATCAGCACTCTTTTTATATGTTCCTAAAGCCTTTAGCGACATTGGTTCTAATGACACTTAACTAATGCCGATAAGACTTTAACACTCTTTATTAATGTCTATATTTATTGCAGCTAAAAGTTATTTTTATTGTAGTGTTAGAGTCTTCTTATTTCCAACTCGTGAATATTATTATAAATAATATAGAACTAGAATCAACTATAGAAATTTTAAACGAAGCATGGTCTCAAGTACTAAGCAACTGATTTTTAGGTTTGAATCCTTCCATCCAAGAACATATATTTATATTCTTGCCTTTACATAGTTAGGTTAAAAACCTACGTTTTAGTTGAAACATCAACGTTGTCGCTGTTTTTTTTAAAAAAAAACTAGCTAAGTACTACTTTTAGTTTTGGACCACCAAAACAATTAGTACCAACTTAAGAATAATTTTACATATCATTAAGGCAAAACCTAATTACTAAAACGACATGAGATTTTAATAATAAAGATTTGGTCATAATCATTTGGTAGTACAAAAACTACTAAAATTTAATTCAGTAAGCGAAAGCACGCTGATAATGACAGGTAATGCATTTTTAATTTCCACTTTAATTAATTATATTTTCATAGGTTAATTTAAAATCCTAATGGCAATCAAAAGTAGTGGAGTATTTATGTGTAAAATGATTTACTAGACTAATTTAAAATATTTATTATTTCCTATAAATTTTCCTTAAAAATTTTTATTTTACTTTTCAAATATTTTTTTATTTCGAAAATGTAGTCCAAAAGAGAATCAAACAGAATAATTCTACAATTTTGTTTTTGATTTTATTATTATTTGTATAATGTATTTGTTATTGTTATGGTTCTTTTCTCCATTATTTTCGATATGACTTCTTCACTATTGTATTTCTCTTTCCTAATCATTTGATATGTTTTACTTGTGTCAAGGATACATAGGAAATAACCTCTTAATCTTCACAAGATAGGAATTAGATTGTGTACGCACTACCCTCTTCAAATTCCATTTATGAAATTACATTGAATAGATTATCATCGTGTCGTTGGTACTACAATGTTTGTCAAAATATGAGTAACGTAACAAAAAAAAAAATTGACAATTTCTTGAACCTTGAAGCGTCGTAGCAAGTTGAAAATCTATTTGGATAGCCAATATCTTCGTTTTCATCAACCCAAGAGTTGATGAAATTTATATTGAAACGGAAAAAAGAACAAGAAAAAAAAGAGTTTAGAAAAAGCAAATATGCAACTAACTTCCTCATATTCATGGGAGTGGATGAATTAGGTATTCATAGCAACTAATTTTTGCATTTTTTTCTTTCCCATTGAAGAATCCACATGTTGTTACGTGTGTGCCATTCTTGTATATACAATTTCCCTTTAATTCTTTTTGTGTTTTCGTTTGATGTTCAGTATTTATATATGGGCTTAATTTATTTTAGATTCATACAATATAGGATTCATTTATGAGGACAACACCCCTAATAAAAAAAATTCAATTTCAAGGAGTTCAAATCATTCTGATTAAAGATAAAGGAATTCCAATCATCTCACCACATACCATTTTAGTATATATACAATCTCCCTACTCCACCCATCTCACCATATATATACTTGTTTATTTTATTGAATTTAATCCATCATATACAAGTTCTCTCCATTTCTCTATTAAATTATACACAACTTGATAGTCTCTTCATGCACACCAAGAGGAAGTCACCCTCTCAATTAACATCATATATCTTCCATTTGCAAGAGACAATTTTATCCAACTAATAATTTGCTTCTTTTTTTCTTTGTTTTTTTCTGTCCCTTCCTCCTTAAAATAATATTCTCAACCACTTCACAGAAATGAAGAACAACCAACCATCTTTCTAAAATCATCACTAAAAATACTTCAAATAAAGACAATTATATTGAGTCAGCTTCATACCTTATCCCCAATTCTCTCTTGTCCTTTTTCCACAAATAAACTTAATATATAAATTTTATATTATCTCTCGTTTATTGCTCAACGTACGTTTTTTTTATATGTGATAGATAATCGTGATTATAATCTCAGAATAACCTGATTTTGAACCAACAGACCCTAAAGGTAACTTCCTCTTGCACATAATCTTGATTCCTTACATTTACATGATAACTTAGTCATAATATCAAGAAGCTAACAACAAAAATGAAAAAAAAAAAATTCTACTTAACTACGAAGGTAGCTCTCAGAAATACAATTTGATCATCATGAAGAGATTTATCATCAGAAATTTGAGAAGTGGTTCTGAGAAGATTGTACCATTTGTAATCCCGTTATTGTTTGACAAGAATTATCATCCACGATCAGTGTCCTAAATCATATAGATAATTGAAATAAGATTACGATTTGAAAGAAATTATTTTATACTTGTTCATATTGACAAACATTTTCCCTTGCAAGATTATAAATTATAGAATCTTACTCTCGTGGACGAGATAACCATAGAGAACTTAGAGCTCGTAGTCGACCATAATATTCTCCAATCACCAAGAAACATCTGGCTGCTTGTCTAACTGTTAATATTCTGTGTAATTGATGCAATGTTTGTTGTCTCAAATTATCAGCCTGGAATTATGAACAATAAAGATGTGAT